>CAJNDT010000772.1:0-125000 GCA_905221615.1 Symbiodinium sp. CCMP2592
CAACCTGAAGGGAGGACGCAGCTTCAGCAGCCTCAAACCATAACTTCGACTCAGCACTGCAGGCCGCATCCAAACCATACGCCTCTTCGCTGAAATCAGACTCCGCCTCAACCTCATCAACCAAGAGCCCGACACCGGAGGAAGACTCTTGGGCAGGAGGAGAAGTATCAATCAACGCACTCAGCTCATGCGGTCGATTTTGATTTTGAGTTGCAAGCCCCTGTTTGGAACAAGAAGGCGAAAGATTACTGTGGGCTCCCCCCCCCTGCGTCAGACGCAGGGCAGCAAGAAGGCAACGGAAAGCCGGCGCAAGTCAGCTCCGCCACAACCGGGAGAGGAGCCTTCACACATCGTTTGAGAGTGAACGCAACAAGGAGGTATTTGTCGCCAGACCACGAGTCACCGGCATGAAAGCAGTGCGGTGAGAACGAGAACGAGGCACCAACCGTATCCCACATCATTCCCGGCAGCCACCGACGCGGAGCAACCTCTCGAAATTGCAAAACCCCTGGAGCGGCAGTGCTAGCAAACTCTGAACTAACCTCGATCCAAAGCCCGCCACGCAAATGCTCGGCTCCGCCAACAACATAGTTCAAGCTATCCGGAGCATTGAAGTAGTCACGGTGGATGGGGGCGCTGCAATTCACCGACGCTACAAAAGAAGTGAATGTAGCCTGAGGGTGATAGTGCTGTAGCACTGCCAAAAGGTACCTTTGCGTGTGCGGAAGCTGACGACTAGCCGTCGTCACACCAAGCACTCCCCCGTGCGTGAACATCCCAAAGCTACGATACTGAGTCCCAGGCCCCAGGGCTGACATAAAACCCCTGCGGATTGACTTATGGGGCAAGAGGCGCAGCACCTGAGACCACGATGCATTATCATACAATCCCCGACGCAACAAGTCCTCAGAGAGAGCCTCGAGAGAATCAGCAAGGGCTCGCACAGCGTGCGGGAGGTCAATGCACAAGGGGTCAGGAGTTTTACGACGCAAACGAGACGATGGACCAGGCGGCCCAGAAGAGGCGGGAGTCTTCCTTGATTCCTCAGTCACCGGCACCCCTTTGCGCACCTCGCTAGGTGGGATCACCGAAACCTCACCGGATGCCTCAAAGACAGGTTCCTGAGCCCTTACCCCTTGAATCAACGCCGTGGTTTCAAAGTAACCCTGGAGACCATCCCAAAGATCGGAAGGGTGGCTCGGTTGAAGGCGCACTACGTAACCACCTGGAGCGGACTCAGAGGGAGCCATAACGCGGGCCTCTATACACTTTGGCGCCCACAAGTGCAAAGTCCATTCCTTCTTTCTTACCCAAACCTTGGTGTAGAACGGAATCGGTTCGCGCTGGGGAAAACCAAAGACTGTAAAGACCTGCGACCTCATACTGAAGACAGCGTGCCGCATAGCAAAAGCCCAATCCGCATCATCAGCAGACGCCGCCGCAAGCAATGCGCGAGTGAGCCCCTTGACACGCCCTATGTGGGCTTCAGTGCGCCCATTAGCCTTAAAGTCCGAGCCAACCGTTGTTGTACGACGAACCTGATGATCCGCTAGGAGCTGGCGAAACTGTGCATTCGTGAACTCTGCTCCTTTGTCAGTATGGACTCTGCGTACCGGGAGCCCCCAATAAGCGATGTCCGCTAGAACTTCTTTCAAGGCATTGGTGACGGTCTTGGCCTTTTTATCTGGCAGCATGACTAAGTAAGGCACCTCATGCATATGCACCTCCTTCAAAGGAACTTCACCGGTTGTCACACCATCATCGCCATCACCACCTTCATCACCTGTCATGGCGTCGCCATCACCAGCCCCTTTAGGAGGCTCATCTTCGACGAAACCCTCTTCAGGAAACTCCCAAGCACCCGGGACCTCATGCACATTTGGGGGCGAAGGCTTCATCACACTAACGCTCAACTCAGCATCATCCTCTCCGAAGGGCTCAACCTGCAAAGTAGAGGCATCATGCTTTTCCCCCTCACCCGGGTCCGACGGCTCGTAATCATATTCCTGCTTGAGGATGTCTGTTGCCAACACCGGAACGGTAAGCACTGCATGCAAGCAGTATCTAACCTTCTTAAGCCTTTCATGATTGCCATTAGCATACGGACCGGAGAGATCACAGCCTAACACAAAAGAGTCAGGAACCTTAATCCTACGGTGAGGTCTAGACTTCAATCTACCTCTCAAGCAGGTGGCGCAATCTCGTCGGAATGGCAAGTGGCCGTTGGCGACGTGACGCTCAAAGGATGCATCAATCTTCCCTTTTGGGGTGGATGTTTTCTCACGGTTTTTCGCAAGCTTAGCCACTTTCAGGCATACCGCCCGTCCTACTCCATCATACTCCCGGCATTGCTGCTGGTGGAACATCAGTGACTTAACCAAGCCATGACTAACACTATGCCACGGTGATGATCTGACCAAAGCCCCGACCTGCGGATCGTTGTCACGTTCGCACAGGAACAACGGTGGGATTGTAAAACCCGCAGCCTTTCGGCCACAATCGGCTTGACCACACAAATGCAGGATTCTAAGCAGTACCAGTGCATCCTTAGCCGCGTTGGCTTCAGGCGATTGGCAACCGTTACACATAGCGGGAAAAAGACTTGGAAGATCAGTGCACACCACTTGCCTGATAAGGCCTATCCGCGCAAGCTCAAACAGGAATGCGTGAATTCCTTCATCCCTCACCTCCCTGTGATCTAGGCGGATCGTTCCCCATTTTGAAGGCACGGTTCCTACGTAGGCTTTAGGATCTCCAATCACAACAGCTATCCCTTCACACTGGCTTAAGGTGCGGCGAGTGCGACGGTTGAAACGTGGCTGTATGCCAACGGCTTCCATCCTCGGCTCATCGAGCACCTGCGAAAGAAGAGAGCTACTTTGAAGACCCACTAGTTCGGTGAGCCACGTCCAACGATCGGGATGCGGGCCCTTTCCTGCCAACAGCGCCGTGGCTAGACTTGTGAGGGGTACGTCTTGGCTAAGGTGCCCATTACACGCATAAGCCTTCACAGCGACCCCACTCAGCTTTTCTATCTTAGATATCATATCCAAGGCAAGCTTTGACGAAACCTCCGGGCAACCTGCCACCAGAACAACTGGCACCTTAGAGCCTTCTGGATCTCGCAACACAAAGCCTCCTGAGGTCCAACGAACCTGATACCCTAGGCTCACAAGCTGATGTAAAGCAACAATCGGAGCAGCTTTCTGCTGACTCAACGACGCTGGCTCTGCTAGCAGGACGCCTGTGCTGGCGATCCGAAGATTGTTTGTTGTTTGTTTCCCCTGAAGCTAAATGCACTACCACTGGGGCGGCAGCTTCCCATTCTTGCAGACTAATGGCTTGTCGAAGTGAGGTTGTGGCACCACCGTCCAACAAACCCAAAACGGCGTCTCTAGATTCTTCGGCTTTAACAGCACACAGCTTGGATATCCTCAAAGACTTAATGGCATCAATGGCTTCCTTCACCAAATCATTTGAGGGCCCTGTCGCTGCAGCTGGTGCGCCCTCAGACTGCGAGGCCTGAGCTTCCGAACCCTCAGGAACCTCAACTCCACCAACCTTGCGAACTCTCTTCCGGGGACCCCGCTTAGGTTCAGCCTTAGCTGAGGCCTCTACACCCGCCTTATGGTCAGCGCTGCCAGCGGCAGTGGGTGGGCCTCTCCCTAGCACTGGGCACGCATTCCTCCAGTGCTCAGTGGATGAACACTCAAAGCACCTACCACTACCATCCTCAACAACACTAAGATCGTGATTGTATTGGCATGACCGTCCGGCGTTACACCCCTTTGCGGAACCCCAAAACTGACAGACTCGGCGATTGCTTTCAGGCTGGGCATCAGAAGGCTTGCCTTTAAGTCCTTTACCTTTACCTGCATCCTTGCCTCCTGTATTGTTCGCGCCCTTTCCTTTCCTGTGTTCTGGCTTCTCCTCCTTTCCTTCCTCCTCAGTGGCCTTGGCTCTCCTTACCCGCTGTCTCTTCTCTTCCTGAGAGAGCGCCTGAGCGCTCACCGCGAGCAGCTCCATCTCGGCATGAACCTGCCTCCTGAACTTTTCAACCTTCTCATGTGTTGGCACGTGATCTAAAGAGAGCTCAAGCTTCAGCACACTAAGCCTGAAAGCCAACTCCCTATAAGTGCTCGAACTCACGATTCCAGACACGATGCTCTCAACAGCCCTGAGCAGGAGTGAAGGGTCGGGGAGGGAAACCTTGAGCTGCTCCGCACGCGATCTCCATCTTGAGTACTTCCTCAATTTCTCCAATGCTTCCGCCGGGTTCTGTGCAGTCCCTGGCTGAGTCAAGAAGTTCAACAGTGTCGCGCGCTCAGCAGTTCCTCCTGGCTGCCCTGCAACCATCACCCTATACAAAACATTCACCGAATTGAGAACCCTAGAAGCTAGGATGTCCTGTCTCAAGTTCTGTGGAAGCGAGGCCAACAGCATCGATGTTACTCGTTGCTCAAGCCGGGCATACTGCGGCTGGGAAAGCTCAGATCCTAAGGTTACTTCAATTTGTGCTCGGTGTAGCGGGGTAGCATTAAGCCACTGTGCATAGAAAGCTTCAGCCCTATCCTTAACCTTGACCCACCAAAGACCCGCTCCAGTACTAATGTCCCCAACTATAGGACCCACTAATGTTATCCAATCGCCCACTGCAATCGGTGCCTCATCAGTTCTCAGCTCCGAGAGCTGTGGAAGATCATGCCAGCGCTGCCATTGAGGCGAGTACCGAAGCTCCTGACGGCGGATTTCAGACGTTGGAGTTGGGGGTAAAGGTGGAGGCAACGGAGGCACCGGAGTACCACCTGGCGTGCGATCTACCCTAAACCCTATCTCTTGTCTCACCCCAAAGTCAGGTCCTAAACCACTAGGAGGCGGGGGTGGTACCGGGCTTGAGGAGGTATTAGGCACAACCGACTGCTCATCATGATGACGCGGGAAGGCTGTCTGATGTGACACCAGATAATTCGAATCCCTATCATAGCCCTGAGTGCTATACAATCCTGGAACCGACTGCTCAACAGGATACTGCGGATAAGGCATCGAAGGTACCTGGGGCAGAAATGAACCACCCGAACCAATGCCAAAACCCTGAGTGCATTGCATTCCTGGAAACGACTGCTCAACAGGATGGGGCGTAGGGATCGGAGCTACGTGGTGGAGTGGAGGACCAACTAACCCACTATAACCCTGAGTGCATTGCATTGCTGGAGCCGCTTGCTCAACATGATGTGACATCGAAGCTGGTCGGTACTGCGGAGGGCCACCTAAGCCTACAAACTCAACTAAACCCTTAGGCAACCCACTAAGGTCTTCAGGAATCTGCGGCGGCGTAAAGAAGCCTGATCCTCCTTGTACCGGCTCCGGCACACTCTGCTGCACTTGGTGAAGCTGCTGTGCGGGGCAAGTCCAACCGTGCCCTTCAACAGGAAGCGCTGGCCCCCGAATCCAGGAAGGCCCTGGGAGACTTGCCGAAGATTGAGGTGCTTGGGGCTGAACAGGAGGAGGAGGTGGTTGATTTAGCACGCTAGGAAGTAAAGTCCAAACTCCCTGTGCATTGAGGGCAAGCTGCCGGTAACCACCATCAACATACACCCATTTTCCAAGACCACCCACACTATTATCATTGTGTTCATTACTCACACTTGTTAACCCTGGGGGATCGCAGAAACTTGTCTGTACAACGGACGGGTTTCCATCCACATTTTCAGCATCTACTCCTACAGCTCTACCAGCACCACCTACCGCCGACTTCATCGACACTGAGGTTCCCGTATTCTGACCAGCAGCGGACTTCATTGACACCGAAGCTCCTGAGTTTCTTTCCGCCACTAGCGCATCTTCAAGGTCCTTGACCCGTTGCAGGAGCGCTGCAACGGTAGCCTGGCTAGGGTCCCTGACGTCAGAAGCTCTGCCTGCAGTAGAAGCTCTTTGCGAGAACATCTCCCCATCCAAACTCCTAACCTTTGTAGACTCCTGCTCGCGAAACGGAGTGTCACCCCCATCCGAACCAATCATGAAGTACTGAGCTCCTTGATGGTCCGGCTGTGTTGGTCCCGTCGGGGATTCCGTCACCTGAAGGGCATAGCTCCTGACTTCCACTTTCGTAGTCGTCTCACCACGCTCCAGGATCGACGCCTTGCCACTGGATCCCGGAGAGCTCGCTCCGAGACCCCGGTGCAAGAGTCTTGACTCACTTCTATCATCAAGTTTCCCAGCATTTTGCCCAGAAGATGCCATGGCTGGCTCAGAGAAGTCATACGGTGGATGCACGTCCACATCATCATCTCTCTCAGTAGTGCTAGGTAAGTCGCGCGGTCGGGACTGGTTCAACTGAAATTCTGCTGTAGCCTTTTCAGACCAAAAAGGATTTGGTAGAGGCTTCGAAGAGGCTGGGGCCTCACCATCAATCCCAGTCTGACTGTTGGCTGCTCCCGCTGCATCTTGGTCCTCGTACGAAGGCTCAAGCTCATCTCCTGATTCAAGTGGGACAGGTGTGTCAGCTGCCGTAGCACCGCCACTAAGCCCACCAGGAGGCACAGAGCTCGACTTTCTCCTTCTAGAAGCAAGAGTGTCCATGGCAACAGGGCACACGAAGGCTTGGGCTCATAACCCTCGAGTACGAGGGCCAGCCAACTGTTTTAGCAGCAGAAGCGAAAGCGAATAAGATCTAACTTGGTACACTTCTCGATTTAAAAAACGTCTTCTGTACGTGCCTGACTGTCTTCCTTGCTGCAGGGGCCATGCACCTGCGGAGGCAAGCGTGTCATCCTTGCAGCAGGGGCAGGGACATACACATCTGCGTAGGGTGTAGGGATTTAGGGTATTTAGGGTTTAGGGATTTAGGGTTTAGGGTTTAACTAAGTTGGATTTTGGGACATGTTTTATTTTCTTATTTGGGTTGATAAGGGGCCCGATATATAATTTTTTTCGTGGTGTTTAGAGGCCAACCCAGTTAAGCATACAGCACGAGCAGTTTGGAAGTTGGGGTTTAGGGCTTCCTGTAAGACCCCGCGAGGACTGCTCATATGAGGTAGGGTGTACATGTGTTGGCGGTGGCGGACTGTGGCGAAGGAGGCACAGACAGAGAGAGAGAGTCTCTGCCTTCTACCCTTGCGAAAGAAAGAAACAGAAAGAAAGAGAGAGAGAGAGAGAGAGAGAGAGGGAACGAGAGTGTTTGCTCCTATTTGAACCCTGAGCCCGTCGCTGAACTTTACACTGTTGTTGGCTTTCTTCCCAACCTTCCTGTACGGCGAACTATAAGCTCTACGCCCTGGACCCCAGCCCTAAACCATGACTCCAGGAGAGGGGTCTACCTGTCCATGCGTAGCACATAGCTCTTGCCGAGGTGCCGAATGGTATCTGAATCGCTCGGACGGGCTTCGGGGAAGATTTTCGTTCGATTTCACACAGATGTCTTAAGGTCTACTGTTTTTTTTCGATCTGGAAGTGTTATGTTATGCATGTTTACGTATTCATAGGTATGTCACATGTATACAACTTGTTTAATTTGTTTGTCTGTCATGTAATTATTGCTCCTGTTGTTCATCAGCTCATGTGTCTATGTGTTGATGTTGATGTTACGATAACTATAGAGAGACTGTGAGAGAATCTGTACAGGCCTCTATACTGCCACGGGTGTTGGACTTGTGGGGTGCAATCGGAATAAACAGTTTTAGTCACAGTATCTCCTTAGAGTCCTCATTCCTTGTACTTATATTCCCCCCGAACCGTATTCTAGCTGTCAAGGACCCTTGCATTATCCCGACCCCTCAACTCCGCAAGGGTTCAGGGTTTTGAAAACAACTGCAGAGAACATACCGTCTCTAAGCCTCCCGATAGCTCGAAGTAGGTATTAGTTGTACTTTAAGACCCCCCCCCAAAAAAAAACAAAGGAAATTGTAGTTGCCTTATACTTTGCGCGGTTGGTGGATGATTTGTCGGAGGGGAAGGCGGTAAAGCCAAAATGTCTCCCCCACCTCTTGTCCTAACCAGGATATCATCTATACCTTAACCTCGAAAAGTAGGCAAATTAATGGCTGGCACCTTTCAGAGGCTATTATTCTACATACTTGTGGGGTCCACGTAGATCCTCTAAACTACGCCCTTTCGTCTGAACCTTAAGCATTATCCGGCCCCATAGTAGTTCCTTCTTGGGATTACCCTATAGGATTCTAGATATTAACCCGAAAAAGGACCTAATATGGGGCCTGTGGGTATAAGCCTGAATCAGCCTGACGGCCTGAGCTGTGGCAACTGAACTTGCGTTTCTTCCCGGGCTTAAGAGTCTAGGGTTTAGACGGCGCTGACAGCCCTAGAAGACGCATTGGGATTTAGGGGTTCTTGGAGGTTCATGGGTAGCTATTCGTGGAGTTCGAAGTCCCCTAATATGGGTTATATAACTATAGCTACCCTTACTTGTAACCCCACTTAGAACTACCCAAGAACCTCCAAGCATGCCCCTTAAGCAGGGGCCCCATTAGGATAAGAGCCGCTTGCAGGAGGCATTTTTTCACAGCGTAGCGCACGCTTCAACGGCCGGTGCAATTCTTCGAGTTGGGGAACAAGTTCATCCCTTCAAGCCACTCGGAAGTTTAGGGGTTTAGAGTTTTGGGGTGTAGGTTGAGGGTTTTCGGAGCTTCTTTCGCGATTGGTTTGAGGAGTGTTTCGATTTTAAAGATGCAAGGCATGTGACTGCGCGATCGATGACATGATGAATGTCACTCAGATTTTCGCGGGTCTGCAGCGTAAGTCTCTAAACTCTAAACCCTACCTTTGGTGTTCAGGGTGATCGCAGCTATTGCTTGGTTATTGAGATTGCCTTCGCCAGTGCGCTCCCTGTGCCTTTTGTTAGCGACATTGCCGAAGAGACAGGGCGCGTTTGACCTGGTAGCTTTGACCTTTTACCTTGATTTTTGAGCTCCTATACTCCCCTAATTACATAACCATAAAACCCCAATTGGTTAACCAATAGTCCCCTGAGACACTGGACAAGTAAGCAACTCAACGACCTCCTGCCCACCAGCGGTCCAAGGCGGCGCTCCCTGATGTTGCGTTCCCCACAGGCAGAAGGGTTTAGAGTTCAGGGTTTAGGGTTTTGGGGATTGTGTTTGGGTTTACGGCTTATACTGGTTTAGGCCTGAGGGTTGAGGGTTCGAAATTTTCGCAGGGTTTAGGCTAAGTAGGGTTCAAGGGTTAGGGTTGGAAGGCTCTGGCCTCTTAGAACCCGCTGACACGTGGTGTTTGAGGTGTAGGTTTTACGGCTTTGACCAAGGATTTGAGGATTCACTTCCGCTGCCACAACCTGCTTTATTTCTGAAGGACCCCGTAACAGGATACTTCATGATTTGCACTAAAAGCAGTAATGTAGACCCCTGAGTGCTAGTCCCCTGCTTCGTGAAAGGCCTTACTATTTGGATCTCGGGCTTTGGATTCTGGGGTTTATACTTCTTCCCTGAATTGTGTGCAGTGCCTGTTGGATTATGTGCTTAAACCTTAGATTCCTATCAACATATACAGCTGAGGCAACTAAAAAAAGGAAAAGGTACAGTTTAGTAGCGAACTCTGCGACTCTGTGGATTGGCGCCAAAAGGGTGCCGCAAGTCAGGGTCCAGGTGGAGCTTTGTTTCAGCGTTTGGGACCCGATGCCCTGTTGGAAAGGCAGGGCTGTTGCCGACACCCGATGTACCCCGAAGGGTCCAAGTTTTTCCCTAAGCCCTAAACCCTATCTTACACAAAAATCAGAATATATTGTTCTCTCCAAAATAATTACTAACCTACACAACTACTTTCCTAAAACCCGAGTTCCTAGTTATCGGGTCCTTTGGACCCTTACAGCGCGACGTCTACCAGCCACTTGATAGCCCTACGGGTCCAGAAACCCAGATCATTACACCCTTCTCCAGACCAAGCACAACTGCCGTTACTTTCAATCTAGGATGGGGCACTCCTTGAACTTTGGGCAGTAATCCGTGTGGTCGTTCGAGACGGGGGAGATCCCCGGCCGCCCGAAGTTGGCGAACCCCCTAAACCCTAAACTCTACACCCCCCAACCCTAAACCATGTATAAACCCTCAGCCCTAAAAACCCTAAACCCTATGTAAGACCATCTAAAACCCTAAAACCCTAAGGCTAAACCCTAAATTTAAATCCCAAAGGATCAGACCCTCCGGCTGGTACCCTGAATCCTTGCGTCCGAAAGCTCCACAGCGCGAAGACCTGCTGTTGATGATATAAATCTTGCATGACCCATAATCAGGACTATATGGGAATTATGGTATATTCCAAATATTGTGGGTCATGCAGGATTTATATCATCATCCGTGCGACACAAGCCGCTAAACCCAACGTAAGCCGCTAAACCCTGTAGCCAAAGTACTTGTTCTTAACGGTTTAGCTATGATTAGCACTGCAAGGTAAACGTTGAACCCTAGGCCCTTTACCCTAATCATTGCGAAACACAATCACTGCTCCCGCTTTTACGATTACGACTCCAGCAGAATGTTAACTCCATTCAATCCCTTGCACTGCTGTTACTGCTACGGTTAGTGCCTTGTTTGACCACTACTGGTGCGTTTTGACTATGAGTGCTTCCGGTTTTCAAAACTCTTGGCTATAAGCCCTGAGCCCACATCTTAAACCATCAGACCAGCCTGTCTCAGACCCATCAACAGAACATTCCACCCTTAAACCCTAAACTTCCTAAACCCTAAAACCTTAAACCCTAAACCCTTAAGCCCTTAACCATAAACCCTAAACCGCCGGTGCACTGGCTTTGTCCGCCTCTATAATAGGCCTGGCGGCCTGACAGCGGCTTCATGGTGGCTACGCGTCGGCAAGCATCTGCCAGGATTGAAGGTTCAGGTTCAGGTCAAGGGTTTACGGGTTTAGGGTTCAGGTTTAGAGTTTAGGAGGGCCCAGGATTTAGAGCGCAGGTTTTTGGCTTAAGGTTTGGAGTCCAGGATTTAGATTGTAGGTTTTGCTTTTATATAGGTTGTAGGGTCCAGGATTTAGAGCGCATGCTTTGGATTTAGGGTTCGGGGTCCAGGATCTAAGGTGCAGGTTTGGGTGCAGGGTGCAGGTTTTGGGCTTGGCTCCTTTTGTGGCCTTTGGGTTTCGGGTTTATGGGCGGTTGTCGAAATGATCGTCCCTTTTTGGGGTACCCTAAATACTCGGTGCCGTATTAGATCAAGAACCCCAAAAAGGAACCACAATTCTGACAACCACCCATATGGGGGGGTCCTGGGTTGGGGTTTGGAGTTGTGGGTTTTACGATTGAGTGGCTTGAAACCCCAAACCCTAAACCCTAAACTCTAAACCCTAAACCCTAAACCCTAAACTCTAAACCCTAAACCCTAAACCCTAAACTCTAAACCCTAAACCCTAAACCCTAAACCCTAAACTAGGCGTAGGCGCTAAGGGGATACATGAACCCTAGAAGCCTAGATCCCCACCTAAATTCTAGACCTTAAGCCCTAATCCCCAAACCCTGAACTCTTTAAGCCCTGTATATAATCCCTAATCTCCAAGCCCTACCTGTAGCCGAAAAGACCTACCGTTTTAGGGCGGCTTATTATGGTTTCTATGTATATATATATATATATATATATAGTTCCTTCAAAAGGAGGGTCTTTTCGGCTACAGGTAAGCTCTAAACCCTGAACGCTAAACCCTCGAGGGTGCCTCTGGGCCTGGTACTTGTCCGCCTGTTGGTGTGCTTCAAGGATCGGGGCAGCCACAGCCACAGTCTTAATGACATAGGAGTTTCAGAAAGGGCTTAGCGATTCAGGTTTAGGGTATAGGCTTCAGGGTCTAGTGTTTAGGGTATAGGGTTTAGGGTCCAGGGCATAGGGTTTTGGGCATGGAGTTTAGGGTACAAGGTGGGGTTTACGGCCTTGTTAGCATGGAGATAGGTTGTTGTATTCATAGTATACAGACTCCTGCGAAAAGACTGTGTGGCCGTAGATCAGCAGCCTCCTATGTGTACGCAGTGTATGCAACCTTATTGTGGCACATCGTCACGGCTCTGTTGACTTGTATATCCATGCAACAGCATTGAAGCACATGTGTGGTTCTATAGTTCTATTCATGTTGATGCCGTTGAAGGCACAACTGTCAGTTGTATACACATGTATACAGACATACAGACTCGCATGTTCTTGTGCATACAGACCTGCGCACGTATGCAATAACATAAAACAATCATGTGTGCACATTAGCTGCTGTGTATGTGAAGCCTTTAAGCGGGTGAAAGCCGTCACAATCCTTCACACAGTTATATCCAATGTGTTGCTAGACCCTAAGCCCTGAATCCTATATAAACCTTAAACTCTACTTGAACTCAAAGCCCTTAACACAAAAATCCCTAAACCGTAGGTACTATTTCTAGGACCCCTTTGGCACCAGCGCACCCAGGCCATGAAGTACAAGCATGTGCCATATGGCAAGGGCCTCGGTACGAAGGTTCACAGGAAACCTGAAACCCTAAACCCCACCAGAGTCTCCAGTACTCCTTAATTAAGGAATATTCCTTAAATTATAGCAAGGATCCTTAATATGATTTAAGGTATATTCCGAAATTAAGGGATAATTGGAGTCTCTGGGCCCCTCAACCTTAAACTGGTACCCTTTGTAGCCCCAAAGCCCGAAGCCCTATAAACCCTAGACCATAAGACCCTAGGGTTTAGGGTTTAGGGTTTAGGCTAAAACTTGAACCTTGATCCTCCTCCCCCTTGGAACAACGTAACCCTTAATCCCTTTTGCCCCCAACGCAAAAGGGACCACAATTTTGACAACCACCCATATGAGCATCTAAACCCTAAGCCCTAAAGCCGCAAGCTTCGGAACCCTCAACTTGGTACTCATTCTGATCACCCCTAAACCCTAAACCCTAAACCGTGCATGTGGGGTATGAGCCTTCGGACATGGCTTCAGGATTACCAAAGCATCCACTAAGTTCCCCAGTAGTACCCTTTGTAGGGTTCAGGTTTTTGTATCTGGTTTTAGGGTTTAGGTTTTGAGGTTTAGGGAAGTTTAGGATTTAGGGTTTGTGTTCTAGGGTGTAGGTTGGTTCCGTTACTGAAACCCAATAGTACGAAAAGGGCAACCTAGGATTACCAAAAGATTCCAAGTTGGACACTCCCGGACCCTACAGTAAGCCCTATTCCAAGTACTTAGGCCCCGATAGTCTGGACCCTGAACCCTCAACCCTGTTCTACGTACTTAGGCACCGATATTCTAGACCCTGAACCCTAAAGTCTATGCGAAGTATTTTTGCCACAAAATTCAAAACCCCGAACCCTAAACTCTATTCGAAATATTTTGCCACGAGATTCCAGACCCTGAACCCTAAACTCTACTCGAAGTATGTTTGCTAGCCCTAAGCTCAGCTCCATCCGAAGTATTTTTGCAGCGAAATTCTGGCCCCTAAACCCTAAACCTTCCTTTCTGCATTTTTTCGGAATGGGGCGGGCCCCGGGGTTTGGGGTTACCAGTTTTAGGGGCCGGCCCTCACCGTTTAAGGTTTCGAAGTTCAGGCTACAGAGTTTGGGATGTAGATTTTGGGGCTTTGGGTTTTATGAAGGGTTTAGAGTTGAGGGTTTAAGATTTTGGCTGGGAGTCCCTTCGCCATTCGTTTTTACTTGAATGGTCAAGTTCCTTCAATAGTAATCCCTTTGAAAGAACCCCTTGCAGATCCCTTCAAAGGAACGATCGGCCCCCCTTGAAAGGAACCCTCCCTTTAAAAGGAACCCTTATGGATCCCCCGGTATAGATCCCTTTCAAGGAACCCTTTTAGAGCCCTTTGAAAGAAACCCTATAACGAACCCTTATAGATCCCTTTACAAAAGGAACCCTAAACCCTAAACCGTGGCAGATCCCTTTAAAGGAACCCTTATAGATCCTTTTGAAGGAACCCCTTGCAGATCCCTTTAAGCACCTGAGGATTTTAGGGTCCTTTAAGGGGTTCGTTTAGGGTTTAGGATTAGGATTCAAAGTTTAGGGTCTTATAACTTCCGTAGCTAAGGGATAGATATTAGACTCCCCTAAACCCTATAGGCCCTATAGATCCCTTAAAGGAACCCTAGGCATATTCCTTAGGGATGTTGGAGTCTCTCGGAACCCGCTTAGATCGGCTCCCGAGGCCCGGGTATTTGGCCGGCCTATTGGCTCGTGAACAGCGACCTGCCCTGGCCGAAGGGCCGGGGAGCTCAAAGCTTTCAGGGGCTTTAGGCCTTGAGGGGCTTGGAGCGAGTTGAGAGCCCTAAACCCTAAACCCTAAACCCTAAACTAGGGGTTTCGGGGTTTAGGGGATTCGGACTTGGGGCTTTAGAGTCTGGAGTGGAGGGGGGTCTAGGGCTCAGAGCTTTCAGGGGCTTCAGGGCTTAGGGCGCAGGGGTTTAGGGCTTAAGGGGCAGAGCTTCGAAAAAGGGGTTTTCTGAGTTCGGAGTTCAGGGGGTTTAGGGCTTAGGGTGCGGGGGGTTGGGGGTTTAGAGTTTGGAGTTCAGAGCTTTCCGGGGCTTTAGGCCTAAGGGGCTTGAAGTTTGGAGTTGAGAGGAGGCTTAGGGGGCTTGGGGTTAGGGTTTAGGGTTTAGGGTTTGGAGTGCAGGGGTTTAGGGGTTAGGGGTTTTAGAGTTTGGAGTTCAGGGGTGGAGGGGCTTAGACTTTGGAGTTCAGGGGTTTAGGGGTTTAGAGTATTGGGTTTAGGGGTTAAGGGGTTTCGGGTTTAGGGTTTGGGAGGAAGCTCAGAGATTCAATGTTTGGGTTGGAACCAGATTTTTGGGCAGGTGATATTGAAACGGGCTCCTTTTTAAGGGTTCCTGGTTCCTTTTGAAAGGGGTCATACTGTAAACAGACTTGCTCCATAGCGGATCCTGAAATTTGGAGCTACGTCTCAGCACATGTTCCCTCATAGCCTCATATAGCCCTCGTGACCTTGACCCTAAACCAAGTCCTTCAAAACGCTCAAGTACATGCCCGAACCATGAGGTGGAGAGTTGGACGTTCTGGAGCCGCTTTGCTGCATCAGTTGGAGAGTAGAGGGTTTCCGGTGTGGGGTTAGGGCGAGGGAGTTATTGCCCGCTGGTGCTCCCCTATTTTCGTCTGCTGTCCACCCCCCCCCCCCTGAATCATAACCTGAATCCAAAGGGTATGCTGCATGCCCTGGGTTCCCTTCAAACAAGTTCGATACTCTCTCTTCACCTTGCTGCCAAACTCTTGATCTAGGTCTAGGTAAGGGGGTGGACATGCCCACTACTATAGTTATAATACGGACCCACTCAAATAGTATAGGAGTTTTTTCGGCCCTTTTCTGCCTTGTGGTCAGACTTTCGCGGGACTGAAAGGGCTACGGAACTTACACTCGGAGCTTGCCTCGTCATCTTCTGGTGAAGTGCCCACCGTTGGGTGCAGTCTTCATTTGAGTGGTTGTCAAAAATATGGTCCCTTTTTGGGCCCCTGATATAATACGGCACCTACTATTCAGGGTACCCCAAAAGGGACCCTGATTTTGACAACCAGCAACACTTCAGAAGGATCTTTCATGGATCCTAAGCACGCAACCCAAGACACTGGAGAGCTAAAGCCCTAAACATTGAACCCTAAACCTCTAAACTCAAAGCCGCTGAACCTTGAAAGGGCTCCTTCAAGAGGTTCCTTAAACGGTTCCCTTAAAGGTCAAGGGTAACGGTACGGATTGCTGTAGTGGCTCCATGTTCATACGAGTCTTGTATGTTGTCATGGGGCTTGGAGTTTGGTGTCATAGGCGGGTAGGATTTCTATTGGAGTTTCTTAGGTTGTTATCTATAATTTGCAACACGTCTTTAAAATTAAGGGTGTGCAATTTCCTTGGTTGTGTTGGAAGGTTTTGAGATTTTGAGATGCGGGAAGGTCTTAAGGCTTTGGGGGCTTGGATTTTGCTTTAATAAAGCTGCGAGAAGGCTGGCCCAAGGCTTTGAACAAGTGAGGGTTGTATGGAAGGTGTAGACGGATACCTCACTTAGGGTTTCCTCCTTGCAGGCGCCCTTCTGCGGTTTAAAATTAAAAGATATCCCGGAATGAAGCGCTTCTGGAATGTCTTCCCAAGGTATGCCAATGATCAGACAGCGAAGGTCACCTTCCACACAGACTTCAACTGCAGCCGCTCCTGCCGAATCAGAGCATAGAATCCGGAAGCAAGACCCCCAAGCCAACGACGCAACGCTCGAAGTCCCGCATCGTCCCACACCCTTACACGGCATATCCTGAATCATGAGCCCTCAGGCTCCATGTACCCATATAGGATATACATAGGCTTCAAGGGGTTTCCTGTGTAATCAGGTACAATGAAGCGCTCAGGTATGTACAATTCTAGACTCTAAACCCTAAAGCAAAAGCAGCCCTGAAAGCCCAAAGCAAATAGGGGTGCATGTCTTCAGAGGACCCAGCCCTAAACCCTGTAAACCGTAAGCCTTGTAAACCCTAACCCCCGAGAAACCCTAAACCCTAAACCCCCTAAGCCCTGGCTTTGCGTGGCGTCAGGGTGTAGAATTGGATTCGAATCGAGAAGTCCGAGTAGTTAGCAATAGTCTGCTCATGTTTTTGTCTACAGCCCCCCCCCCCCCCACCACCAAAAAAACAAGCGCACAGAACAACAATGGCTCTAAATCGAACGAAGTCCCCCAGAACCCCCAAAGCACCTTCATAAAGCCGCAAATTGGGATCCCCGGCATCGGGATTCATTTGTAGTTTCCTTAAACCCTAAACCCTGAACCCCGAAACCGTCGTGTTGTAAGGAAGGTCTGGACCCCATACATACTCCTTCTCTGCGTGAATCCTCGGGCCCTCGAAAACATTCCGGAGCAGGCCCAGCGAATCCCGAATATGTCCGCGCCGCAGCAGGGAGTTTCAGATGACTAATACACAGTCCCCATCTATCTATGTATATAACATATAGGTCCATGTAGCCATCTGGTATATTACTATACCTTGGCCTTAAAAGTAGTCCCTATAAAAGCATATGCTAGATGGGCACGTGGATGCTTAGTGGTTGCATTCCAAACAGTAGAATCCTCAGAAAAAGGACCCCTGCACAGCTTAAGTTCTACACCCTATACGGTTGAAAGTTTAGGGTTTAGGGGGTCTATGGTTCAAGGTAGGGTTTAGGTCTAGACTCTGGCTCAAAGAAACTAGCATGGCAGCTGACGCTGCTCTTCACGGTGATGGCTGGGCTCTTTGCCGAAGCACTGGGATTCAGGTTACCATCGAAGCCTAAACAAGTTCTAACACTATATTCTTTAGGGCTCCTTGCTATGATGATAGTATAGTTAGTACAGGATGCCCCAACGGCCTATGCTAGATATGAAGGCCAACCAGCTATTTCAAGATTTTGCAAGGGTTGCAGTGAGGGCCTTTGTCGGGTTTAGATGATTGAGTCAGAAGTCGTTGCTGAGTGTTTTCGTCGGGTTGGAAGGGTATTTTGATGGGACTTCATCCGTGTTGTTGTTGTTATGTCTCTTGCGTGATTTCAAGCTGACTTCTACAGAATCAAGAACCAAAACCTCTCACTCCCTGGTTAAGGCACGTAGGGTAGAGTTCGCAGTGTTTACATTCTGGGTCTCTGGACGTTAGAGCTGTTGAAGGCACAGCACTGCACGCCGTATCTAATCTCTAGCTAGCCTTAAACCTGGTAGAGCATATTTCAAAAACAAGAGCATAACAAACACATCAGAACGCTGGAGAACAACGATAACATGCCATGAGGCCGCATCGACAACTTGTAAACTCTAGCAAGAGATAAGGACAATGTTCCTCAGAGGTACTTCATGTTCCTCTACTTGCCTGGCTACGAGCCTGAAATGATCACAGCCTGCATAACGGAAGTACCTACTTATGTTGTACCTTGAGCCCGTAGGCTTAGACAACTGTAGGGTGGCCACTTATACAGCAGAAGCCCAAAAGTTGGAAACCCAATAGCCTCAAACCTTAAGAGCAATGTATAGGGAATCCCAGCACTCACTGTTCTTAATCCGGTTTCCAACATGTTGGAGTTTACTACACTCCGCGGAACCTTGAAGCGACACCCTAAACCCGTAGACTAGTTGCAAGTTCCTGGGATCGAGACACTAAAAACCTCCCAGCACCTAAGCCCTAAACCTGTAAGACCCTACATATGCCATAAGCCCGAAACTGCCCTACACCCTTCCGCTTCCAAAGACTTTGAGGCTATCTGCAGAGCCAGCAGCGGGTGCGATGTAGCATACAAGGAAACCTGTTCTCCAAGAGCAAGCTTTTGTGGAAAACAAAAACTCTAACCTCTAAACTGAAGAACCTTTGAATGTGGTTTGGCCTAATTCTGAAAGTATGATGTTTTGAGTCAGAAGTGGTCCATTGTAGGGTTTAGGGCTCGCACTGTAATGCTTAAGTTTCGGTTCCTCGATTCTTCTCTTGTTGTCTGAGGGGGTCTGGGCGTTGTAAGTGTAGGTTGTCTTTTTTGTTTTTGGCCGTGGGGGGGGTGGGGGCTCGAGCATGTGCTTTGATACCCGGAACCCTCGATTAGGCACCGTGTCCTTCCGGGTTTATGTAGACAGCTGTTCCATAGGGTTGCTTTTTATAGTTTAATGCACCCTACAGCCCTAGTCACTGCCCTAGTCTACGAAGAAAGGCCCTCAACCCTAAACCCCAAACCGATCTTGTCATGGTTAGCCGAGGCTGTTGAGGTTGTGAACCGCTGCCTCTCCATTTGTGGTGAGAACATGGCATCGATGCAAAGCTTGGGCGTGATATTTCTGATTTTGGGAATCTCTGGCACGCTGCTGACCACATGGTCTCTTGCATGTTCTTGGAAGACTTCGTAGTAGTACATTGGGTACCTTTTGTAACCTTTTGCGGGTACTTGAATCCCAAAGGTTAACCCGTCGTTGGTTGCCCTAGGATAGCGGACACCTGAATGATGACCAATGTTGTTCCTTGGGGTTCCTGATTACATTGCATTCATAATATACTGCACCCCCCAAAACACCCTATTCTAATTATTCAGGCCCCCACATTAGGAAAGCTTTTTCGTTGCAGTCGGACAGCCAGGCCAGTGATGAACTGCGCAGTGGATAAATGCAGAGGTAAACACGCTAGACAAGAAATTTGTCATAGCAACGCAGCGGAAAGAACGCAGTCCCCCAACACGTGGCAAAATGGCAGAAATGAGAACATCAGCCAACCCTAAACCCTCAACCCAAAACCCTAAACCCCCCCGCAAGGTGGCTGCAGCTTGGGAGGAAAAGATGGCCCCTCAAAGATGGAAACTCGGCTCCTCAAACCCTATAAACCTAGTACTTGGAGGCCCTTTTGACTTAGTAAGTAGGGTTAGTAAGGTGGGTTATGGGGATTATAATGGGGTTTCTAGGGGATACTAAGTAGACTTACTAAGTCAAAAGGGCCTCCAAGTAGTAGAGTAGGTAACCTTTAACCTTTTTTGAGTAGTATGGCCGCTATACAATCCATATATAGCGAGAAAGGTGAACCTTCACTTCCCCATGATACCCGACAAGTAGGTAAACCATGGTAAAGGGTTTCATGAAGATTTGTGCCAGGCAAGTGTAGTTTGACCTCTTGGCAAGGAACTTATTTTGGAGCTCTTTTGGCTTTAGCCGGGCTTTACGGCGTTAAAACAGCTGATTTGAGCTATTGCCTGAAACTCATTTCGAAATACGAGACGAACGGGACACCATCCTACTAGCAATAGACCCTGCTTGGAGGTTCAGGGGTAGTTATAAGTGGGATTATAAGTCCCCTAATTATCGGTTGCAAGTATAGTTACCTACGTCTAACCTTACTTATAACTGCCCATGAACCTCCAAGTGCTCTGGCAAGTTAGGAAGCCATAGGGGCACTTAGAAATAATTTTCAATTTTTAGTTACTATAATCCCTAAGAAACAGCACTTAGAAATAATTTTCAATTTTCTGTTATTATAATCCCTAAGAAACAGCTAAGATTGAAATTTTTGCTAGGGTTTTTAAGTTCAGTATAGAAGCCATTTTAAGTTACTATAATCCCTAAGAAACAGCTAAAATTGAAATTTTTGCTAGGGTTCTAAGTTCAGATATAGAAGCCCTTATCCAGCGCTGCAGAAAGCCCCAGGGGACTCCTTACCGAAAGGCTCTAAGGGCTCATATGGGTGGTTGTCAAAATTAAGGCCCCTTTTTGGGGTACCCAGAATATTAGGTGCCATTCTATATTAGGGACCCAAAAAGGACCATAATTTTGACAACCACCCGCATATTGAGGCGTTTAGGCCCAAAGGCCATACTACAGAAGGCTTTTGGGCTATTTTGAGCCTTGGGGTTATACGTAGCAAGCCGAATGGAGCCTCGGAGGCTGAATCCCACAAAAAGGCGCCGACACTCCGGAGGTGCCCAGCCTCTACCCTAACCCTAAGGCCTTATATAATATGGTCTTTAGGCCCAAAAGCCTTAAAATATGAGTCCTTAGAGCCTTAGGGTAAGGGTCCAAAGGACCCAATAATTAGGTGCTGAGTTTTAGGATAGTAGCTATGTAGCTTGGGATTTCGGAGAGTGTATGATTACTAGGTCCTTGGACCCTTGGGGTTAGAGGATTGACCCAAAACCGGTTTGTTCTTGCATCCGGGCTTGGGAAGTCGGGTCATAATTGCTTCGTCCCAAGATCTTTCATGAGAGTCAAAAGGAGCACATACTCAAGCGAAGAGCCATCAAGGAGCAACGACGGCGAGAAGGTCGACAGCGTAATATTTAGTTCGTGAATCCTTTTGACTCCCATGACCGAAACCCCTGAAGCCCTAAACCTTCAGCCCCTACACCCCTAAACCCCCTGAGACCCAAAATCAGTGAAACCCTAATCGCCCAAACCACCCGATGCTAACCCTTAACCCTAAACCAGCAAGACCTAAACCCTAAACCTAAGACCCCACACCCTCGACACTGAAACTCCGAACCCGTAAACAACTGAGACCCTTAAACCGGCAAGAAGCGAGACCCCAAACCACCCCCCCAAAGTAGGTAGCATTGTGGCCCAGCACCCATAAAAGGCGACTAATTAATCTACATACTTTTGGTGTCTAGGTAGAACCTAAACCCAAAACCCTAAACCCTAAAACTGCAGGAGATGCGAAGCTTTTCGAGCCAGACTGTCAGGGGGACGGCTTCCTGTTGCATTCGCAAGTCCCCAAAGACAGGCGCAATCGGTTTAGGGTCTAGAGTTTACGGTCTAGAGATCGTGTGAGCGGGTTACGGTCTAGAGATCGTATGAAGGTGTAGTTTTTTTGTTTAACACGGTTTGGTTGCTCTTGTTTGTTAGGGTTGTAGGCTGTCTTATAGGGTGTTGCAGAGGATGCCGTGATTGATTATTCAGACCCCTTTATTTTATATTGACTTTATAGTTGTTTAGGAGCCTGTTGCAGGTGATAGAAGAGTAGCGAGAGTTGATGTAGGACCATGATGAGTACGTGCGGATTACTGATGTTGCTCTGTTCAGAACTATGAGTGTTATGTCAGTCTTCCTGCCGACATGATCTTTCACTGAACTACAGTCGCCGCCGACTTGAGGTGGTGTGTCAGTCTGGAGGATCTGCTCAATTCCGTCGGCTGGTGGTTGAAGCGGTCGCTCAAGGCACAATTCAACCAAGCGAAAAAGACAGGTTCGACGTGTCCGACTTGGTTGTGGGCCCATCCGTTTACACAGTGACGTGGTCACTCTTCGGGGTCGTGTGCTTTTCGTGACTGGGGTTCCCGATGCTGTAATTTGAAGCCCATACAAGGATCCCAAATAACTTCCTTGCTTCATAACTGGGTTGTCCTTTGGGATTTTTTTTTAAATTCCCTACTATTTTGTAGAGAACCATAATGGTGTTCAAAGGGCTTACAGGACAACTCAGATAAATGAGACCCAGGTAAATGAGCAGTTGATTCGGCCGATTACAGAGCGGGCTGGTTCCATGAGCTGGGCCTTACTAAAGCATCCCGCTGGTTTGCAGTGCGATGTCTTTGTGACACACTGTTGGGCAGAGGGCATCTACGAGTTCATCGAGAGAGTAGAGCATGCATGGCCGAAGAATGCCTTTAAGGCTGGGCTTTGGAGTACCATACTTTAATACTTTTTTGGTACGTCTTACTTAAATGGAACCAATCATGAAATAACAGTCTATACTTTTTGCTCCCGGGTTGCTTCAAAGCCCAGAAGGTGGATACGTCTGCTTTCTGTCGAACCCTCAAAATCTCGACATCGCCAGCCTCATTGCTCAACCGATTGATTCGCCGTTCGCCGTCGCTCTGCGATCTGCATCTTCTCTCCTAGTCGTTCCCAATCATCGCTGCTCCATTTACACAAGGCTATGGTGTGTTTATGAAGCGTTTCTGGCTGTTTCGTGGCAGAAGCCAAGTTTCATGCAGTACAAGTTTGCATTTTTTCGCTTCTTGTGTTCTCACAAAACTGAACAATTGGAACCAACCGGAGTCCTTGTTCCATGCACCTGAACCCCCAAAAAGTAGGTAAAATAATGGCCCAACACCGATAGAAGGCTATTATTCTACATACTTTGAGGGTCTAGGCACCCACAATCCGAGGAAGAGTGTCATTACAGCTTAAACCCTAAACCCTAAACCCTACACCCTAAATCCGAGGAAGAGCGTCATCACAGCTGCAGTCCGGCAGTTGGGTTTCTGGCCTGGCATCCTACGGATGGCCTGCTTGTCACCTGTCGTTTCTTCGAAATGTCGACCTTAGGGTACCTTAGGGTCCCTTTAAAGGGATCCTTTAAGGGTTCCTTTAAAGGGCTACACTATATATGGATACTATAAGGGTTCCTTTAAAGGGTTACTTGCTCGCGGGCTTACCTTGGCGGCTCTTAGGGACATGCGCACCCCTGATGACGAAGTCGAAGGTACTTCGCGGCCAGCGGCGCCGGGATATTGTGGCAGGTCGAAAGCGAAGTAGGTCTCCCTCAACTGCCGATCCTAGCAGTGGGTGCCTTTGCATGTAACTTGGTCAGGTATGAGTAGTTGAGTTTGCAAAACATGAGCAGCACCAAACCACCAGCAACCCTAAACCCTAAACCACCAGCCCGGAAAATCCCAATGCCTTAAAACTGATGCAACAACTCCGAACCTTGAAGTCCTAGGTAGGATTAGGGAGACCCCTTTTCTTAACCCTACTTCTGGCTCTCTTACAAGGGACCTTCTGGAGAGGGTCCTCCCAATCCTAACTTGAAGGGGTGGACTCCGAACACTGAACCCTAACCCCTGAGCCCTGAACCCCAAACCCTAAAGGGGTTGCGGAGAGGCTTCCTGGTTCCTAGTATCCAAGCAGCGAAGAGGTTGTCCAGCTTTGTCAAGACACATCCAGACTGCTTTGCACCCTATAGGGGCCTTAATTTCATCATTGCCTATACTTTTTTTTTTTTTTTTTGGGGGGGGTCCTGATTACAACGATAGTAAAAATGGGCCCCCATAACTCTGTCATAGCTGGGTAGCATCTTACATATTTGTGGGTACTTACGCCCTAGAGGGAACAGTAATTATACTTTGTAATAGTATCCCGACCATGGACCAATTGAGTTAGTATTATATGTTAGGGTTGGTAGTGGGTAACGTAGGATGCTGGGCGAATGGTTCTGTTTATGTAAATATGCAGTTTCTGGATCAGCACCATTGACTGTTTCATCGGCACAGGCATCTTGGTCCTACTGTTGAGGAGATGCCGATGCAGCCACGAAGTGTGCAGTTGCCGTCAGCGTGCGTGCTTGTTTCTGATGGCGCTCTGTTGCGGATTTGCTTCGTCGGTGATGTACACCAGTGGGAGTATGGGTTCCACAATCCAGCTTGCCTTGGGCAGCCTGTGGCTGATTTGGTTTGTGCTTGTTTGCTGCTTAGAGCTTCTCTGTCATAGTTGGATATCATTTTGCCTTTATGAGTACTTAAGCCCAAGAACGTATTGAATACCAGCTATGATTTCTAATACTATCCCAACCATGGACCAGGTTTGATCGGATGACTTTCGCAGATGCCTTTCTGAGCAGCAGATTCTTGGAGCAGGACTTGTCCCATCGATTGATCATGGAGGCGGGCTGTTCATCGGACACAGACGCTTGGGATCTCATCCGGCATGTTTTACACTTTGTCGGATTGTCACCCTAAACCCTAAACCTAAACCCTAAACCCCAAAGACCTTAAACTCCGAACCCTGCCGAGTACACAGACTAGGAGGATCCCTACTGTAGGAGCCTGGTTAAGAAACCCTGGCTCTATCACACCAAAATAGTAGGATCCATATAAGGGGCGCATATAAAGACCTAGAAGGTGACATGAAACCCACAACCTTCACTCACAACCTCAGAGGCCTTGAAACCGCAGCTTAGCTTTAGACTAACCAACATACCCTAAACAAAGGTAAAAGTGGTCATTCATTAGGGCCATACACCTTATTGAAGGTACATTGCTTAGTCTAGGTAGGGGCAAGACTTTTCTGGACCCTCCACACCCATCTGTGCAACCGATCTACCAAGAGGGTTGCAAAGTCCTCTATCTAGGGCTGCTTGTTGGATCCCTACTGTATCCAAAAACCCTTGCACTAAACCTATCATACTAGGATGCCCAGTAGTACCCTTATTCCCTTTTTGTAGTCCTAGGTTCCTTACACAGTTACCCAATACCAAAAAGGGAGCGCTTTTTATTCCTAGGCTACTGGGCATCCTAGTATAAATGCCCTAAACCCTAAGCCCCAAACTCTAAACGCTAGAAGACCTAAAGGCCCTTTTAGGGTTTAGGGCATAGTATCTCGACTCCAGCCCCCGAGTTCCAATTCCCTTCCAGCAAACCTCCCAGCCGTAGTTTGCTAGGCCTACCTAGAGTCACCAGTGTACCTTTAAACAAGGTAGGTATATGGCCCTAATGACTTGGTACATTTACCATTTTCGAGGTACTGTGCTTACTCTAGATAAACCCTGGAACTCTCCCCCCCCCTCCCCCCTTCCCCGACACAAGAAAACAAAAAGCCAGAAACCACGACCCTGGCACGCAAGGACAAGGCACGTCTGCGGGCGGAGATTTTTCAAAGCGGGCAAGCGCAATTGGTCTGAGAAGCCCAAAGGAGGTTCTACCGTTTTTGGTTCAGGGATTAGGGTTTTAGGGTTTGGGGTTAGGGTCAGGGTGTGGGATTTCGGGTTATTGGGGCCATTGGATTTGGTGGTGTGGGGCTTAGGGTTGAGGGTATAGAGTTATGAGCCCAAGCAGTCAGTAGGGTTTTAGGTGCCTAAGCCCATTCACAGCATAGTATTAGGGACTTGTAAAAGGACCTTGCTACGCTCCAAGTTAATTCACGATCCTGCCAAATGTCTACGAATCTACAGCTGTTTCGAGCTTAGGGGTTTGGGGGCTTTCGGGGTTTGTGGATTCGTCTAGTGTTTTGGGATTACGGCTTGAGGTTCATGTGTTTTCATGTGTTCATTCTAGATCTCATATTCCCTTTTTTCTATAATTCAAGGACCCCGAATGAATTGTGCTCTGTAGTCAGAAGCTTACAAGTTAAAGTGTTTTAATGCTCGGATCTCGTCTGTTGGCTAAGGTGTAGTGCCAGGATTTAGGGTCCAGGCCTTTGTGTTTGGACCTGCTGCTGTCGGCAGCTGTATGTACCCGCCCCCCCATGCAAGGGCGCGTTGGATCCCAGTTGTTCTGGATCGGGAAGCCCAAATACCTAAACCTCCGTCACCCTACACGAACCTGATGACCCCAGAAACGAAAACCTTGCAGTTCCAGATCTCTGAGCGGCACATCAAACATGAAGTCTCAGAAAAGGCATCCGGGAAGTCCTTCTGGGTTACTACGCTTTCTGCGGTGTGGACATGCTCTTCTTACCTTAACCCCAAATGACCTGCTGTACCTTTTCAAGGACATGTAAGGAAATCATATCAAGGAACCACGCAAAAGGGTAGGTTTTTGATTAAAGGGGGCACTGAACATTTGAGCGAAAGGCACTAGACTCATCGAGTCATCAGTAGACCTGATGAGACGAAAAGACCGAAGCCGAGGCAAGAGGTAGAGGAGGCGGTGGCAGTCTTGCTGCGCATGAACATCTTCACCTACGAGCTGCACCGCACGGCAGCTTTGACTGGGGAGCTCGGTGATATGTCAACCTTCAGCCGCTTTTGGGTTGCTGGCGCACTGATTTGGTGGAGCCTGTTTCCTCTGGTTTTGCGTGGGACGAGTACGACAGTCATGATTGATATTCTCATCGCTGTCATGCCAGCTCAAGCAATATGCTGGCTCATACTTGCCTGGCTGTTACCGCAAGACAGGAGGGCCTTCGCAGCTTCTAGTCTAAAGCTATGGCTTTTGGTGGTATTTCTCAACATCAGTTGGATCGTGGATTCTGGCCGGTCGTTCGTTCTTTGGTACCTTTGCGCTGGATCTTTGGTGTTGGGCCCATCGTGTCTTGCACTTTCTCTTGCTGGACCCCTGCGACTTGCCCGTCTGCCTGTTCTGGGAGTTCCCTTAGTGCGGCTGCTCATTGGCCGAAATGTATTCTGTCGACGCCGGGCGCGAAGAGACCGGGGAGAATTTCCGACAGATCTGGTATGTGATGTCAAGATGATGGCGGACGTCAAGATTGGGGATGCTGTCCTGTCCGTGTGACAGCCCTAAACCCTAAACCCTAAATCCTAAATCCTAAACCCTGAACCCTAAACCCTAAACCGCTCGTCTGTGCTGACAAAGCTCGCGGTCTTGCAAAGCAACGCCGGAAATATTGTCCTGTGTCATCTCTGCGGAAACGTGGGAGACGGTCGTGGGTCATACATAGACTAAAATAAATACATAGTAAAGATAACAGTAGTGATTATATAGCCATAAATAAAGTATGGCTATCCTATAATCTCTCTCTATATATATATATATATATGTATACATATAAGTATAGGGCATCAGGCCCGGCGATCTCGGGTTTGGGGCTTATCATAGTAAGCTCTAGATTTCAGACTGCGACCCAGACTGAGCCCAAGACGCAGGAGTACCCAGACCCCCGGGAGGATCCAAAAAGAGATCCCTTAATGGGGGATCCTAAAAAAGTACCCTTAGTAATTTTGGGCCCCGAATTAGGGGATCTACTTTCTAGATCCGCCCGGAGGTCTGGGTAGTGGCCCACCCTTAACCCACGCAAGCAACATGTAGAAATGACTGAGGTCTGGAGGTGAACAAAATGAAGACTTGCGCCAGGGAGGTGCATGCGGGATGTGATTCCGTGGTTGACTGAAGGTGTCGGGCCTGTGAGGATGGATCTTATGGTTATAAGCCCGAAACCCTATAAACCCTATACGGACAAGAAGGTATAAAACAAAAAAACAGTTGTCGGCGACTAACCAGCAGTTGCAAAAGGACGCCCTTGCCCCCCCTCCAAAAAACACACCTATAGCAGTCTAGCGTGATTGAGTTTGGCATTTAAGGCGTGGGGTATCTGGATGTACTGGTAGAGCTGCAAGTCCCGCCAGATTGGGTTTAGAGGCCCCACATCGGAACATGTAGTGATGTGCTGAGTTCTGGGAGCCAATCTAAGACCCTTCATTCGGGATAGTCTAGGATTTCATTTTAATGACTTGGTAGCTGTTCCAAAACTACCGAAGTGGATCCCCAGAGTGGAATGGCCTACTTCTTGAAAAGCACGAACTGATTCCCACTGCTGATGGACAAAATCCTGCATGACCTTAAGGACCCTAAACTATGGGAGCTATGGTATATTCCTTATAACGGGTAATGCAGGATTTTGTCCATCAACAGCATCAATACCGGTCTTACCTCTAAGGTCGGGAGTTCCATGATACCAACATTCAGTAGCTGCAGCTGTGTAGATAGCCTTTCCCTTCTTACGCTTTCTACAACTTACGATCCTGCAGCGAGGAATCCTATACATTCTGACGGCCAGGAAACTCAGCAAACGAGGCTTGGGCCATCGGAGCTAAGGTGAGGTAGGGTTTCGATGTGTTGGATGACTAGTTTGTACAAGTAATTACCACCGCCGCCATACAAGTGTGTAGGGTGCGGCAACCCTATATCAAAGCCCATGTAAATTATGTCTAACCCGTGTAGAGCCCGGTTAGATCCCGTAAACTTCCCTCTAGTGGGATCCTTTGCGTTGTTGTTCCCTGATGCGCAGATGATCGACGTTGACGACGAGATGGTCGGGAGCTCATCCTGGGAACCCTAGACCCCTTTATAAAGACCTTGAAAGGAACCCCAAAACCCTACATCCCTTTATCGAACCCGTATAGAGACCCCTTTATTTGGGAACCCTGAGACCTAAACCCTAAACCCTTGGCTCAGGGCTCAAGATCCCGAGCTCTCAGCCGGCACACTCTCCCCCTCACCCTAGCAGGGTTTCGGGTCTTGGGGTCTAGGGGCTTACGACTATAACTTGCTTAATGAGTAAGATTTGTTTCAAGATACTTGGGTCATAGGTCTGGGGACTTACGACTATAACTTGCTTAATGACTAAGATTTGTTTCAAGATACTTGGGTCATAGGTCTGGGGGCTTACGACTATAACTTGCTTAATGACTAAGATTTGTTTCAAGATACTTGGGTCATAGGTCTGGGGGCTTACGACTATAACTTGCTTAATGACTAAGATTTGTTTCAAGATACTTGGGTCATAGGTCTGGGGGCTTACGACTATAACTTGCTTAATGACTAAGATTTGTTTCAAGATACTTGGGTCATAGGTCTGGGGGCTTACGACTATAACTTGCTTAATGACTAAGATTTGTTTCAAGATACTTGGGTCATAGGTCTGGGGGCTTACGACTATAACTTGCTTAATGACTTAAGGTTTATTTCAAGCTACTTGGATTAGTGTGAGAGTTGAGCCGGAATAAAGTTTCTCAGCAAACTCTGAACCCCATAAACACCGTGTTGTTCGCAATCAGGCTTTTGCTATGGCCGAGCGTGGTAGCAATCCTGCTAAACAAAATGAGAAACATCGACTTCAGCAGCTGTTGGAGGAGCAGGACCCGTCAAAACATCACTGCCCATGCAAAAGTTGAGGCTAAAGCCTAAACCCTAAACCAATCCTTCTATAGCCGTGTTGTTTGGGAAGCAAGCTTTGCCTCATGAGCTGCAGTGGAGCGGCCAGAGTGGATCTAGGACTGAGCGGGGTGCAAAAGGTTGAAGAAAAGCCCAAGGGGTGGTTCAGGGTTTAGGGGCCCCGAGGTGTTGCCACGAGTAAACCCAAGCCTGAGCCCCAGCCCGAAAACCCCCTTTAACCCCAAACCTTCAATGGTTTCAAGTGTCTCAGATGTTGGGGATGTGAGATCTCGGGTCTGGAGCCAGCGGAACATGGGGTCCGTTGCATATTTGTCAGGTTTGGGGTGTACAAGGCATTTAGGGGTGTATGGTTTAGGGATATCGAGTTTCGGGGTTAGGGTTTGATTTTAGGGGTTCGGACTGTGCGGGTTCAGGGCTGTTCGAGGTCAACGTTGTGGGTTTCGAAGCCCCCGTGCTGAGTCCTAAGAAGAAATTAAAACCAGAGTCAGGATTGGGGCTTGGGGTTGAGATTACTATTTGTACACGTCGGTGCTCCATGCCTGCTTCGAGACTTAGGAGAAGATTGTCTGCTACACACTGCATTGCCTTGCATACCGAAATCGAGTTATATATTACTTGAATCGGGAACTATCGTTACTTATTCCGACCTGCATAATACAGCATGTGGGCTTCAGAGTGCGTGAGCTTGACAATAGAGTTCACAGGAATTCTGGGGCTAGCTTTAGAATTAGGCTCTCCGGCTTAAGGGTTTGTGGTCGGGGTTCAGGGTTTAGGATTTAGCCTGTGCAGTTTATGTTTAAACAAGGAGCTTGGAATCAGGAAGTCCGATTCGTGGAAGCACCGAAAGTTTGCAGTTCTGTATGTTCTCTAAGATGGTCCCGTACCCTGTTAAGGACCCGGGCTTCGCACCTTTCTGTGGGTTGAGGGATCACAAGCCCGACCTGCTTTTGCAGCGCCCAGATCCCCAGCTGCTTCACGAACTACAGCGGCAACGAGTTGGGCTGTCTTCCGAATCAGGTGCAGAGTTTGAGTTTCTGGATCTTGGGCAGAGCGCTTTAATGGCCTTTGGCGATTTTGTTGTAGGTTTCAGGCTTGGGTGTCGGGGATTTCGGGTATACGGAGGTCGGAAGAACTACGTAGTAGTAGTAGTAGTAGTAGTAGTAGTAGTAGTAGTAGTAGTAGTAGTAGTAGTAGTAGTAGTAGTAGTAGTAGTAGTAGTAGTAGTAGTAGTAGTAGTAGTAGTAGTAGTAGTAGTAGTAGTAGTAGTAGTAGTAGTAGTATCCACTTCTGTCTCTGTCACACAACAAGATAGCCTCAAACTCTGAACACTAAACCCTAAACCCTCAACCCTAAACCCTAAACCCCAAACCCCAAACCCTAACCCCTAACCCCTAACCCCTAACCCCAAACCCTAAACCCCTAACCCCAAACCCTAAACCCCAAACCCCAAACCCTAAACCCTAAACCCCAAACCCTGAACCCAACACCCCAAAACCCTAAACCGTGCTCGTCGGTCTTCGGGTGTTACAAAAAGGGCGGCTCTCTGGTCTGAGTCTGGATTGTCTTTGGGTTTAGGGTTTTGGGTTTAAGTTTAGGGTTTCGGGTTTTGGGCTTTGGTTTAGGGTTTTGGGTTTTGGGTTAGGGTTTTGGGTTTAGGGTTTAGGGTTTAGGTTTAGGGTTTAGGGTTTAGGTTTAGGGTTTTGGGTTTAGGGTTTAAGGTTTTGGTTTAGGGTTTAGGGTTTAGGGTCTTGGTTTAGGGTTTAGTTTTAGGGTCTAGGTTTAGGGTTTAGGTTTAGGGTTTAGGGTTTTCTGTTTGTTCATATGAAACCCAAGAGAATATTAAAAAACAATGGTTTTATTATGGGTTCTAAGGGGGGGGTTTAGTAGGGGTTCGGCGGCACAGGCTGTTAGGAAGTTTAGTGTCGTCACCTTTAGATTCCCGATGGAAGCGAGCCGGCGGCTGCCCAGCAGGTAAGCTACACCATTTTGAGTGCCCGAACATGGGTAGTGCTTGCACGCAACCATGCGTCCCAGGCTATAAACTGTGTGCTATCCGAGTTGGTGGCTGGATCCGTGGCGCTTGCACCGTCGATCTTAATTTGCAGCATGTTTTGTAGATCACCGGTCTCAGTCCCTGCTATCTTCCGGGTACAGCTCCTAGAGACTCCAATATCCCTTAATTCAGGAATATGCCTCAAATTATAGTAGGATCCCTTGCATGATTTAAGGTATATTCCTTAATTAAGGGATAGTGGAGTCTCTAGGCTAGTCAGCAAGCTCATGGAACCCTTGTAGAAACCCTGGTAGAACCTTCATAGAGGCTTCCAAAGAATGCACAAGAACCTGAAGCTCCAAACGCAAGCTCTCGCAGGTGCGGAAGACTGGCGAATGGCACCTTGTTCGCGTTGGCTCAGACTGCGTACCCCTAGGGGTTTAGGGTTTAGGGTCGTTACTCAGGGGTTTAGGGTTCATAGAGGTGCGAGGCTTTCAATGAGGTGTTGCGGGGGCCTTTAGGGGTCAAGGTAGGTATCTACATCTCCTTTAAGCACCCATGGGACAAGCTAGTACATGCGGCCGTAAGTGCATGGGATAGACAGTTGCTATAGTAGACCCCAGAGCCCGATTGAAATCATTATGGGCCCTGTATCAGTTTAAACTATTGGGGACCATGTTGTTTGGAATAGATTGCTCACCAAACGAGTAAGCTCGAGTATGCTAAGGGAGAGTTTCGGCATTCAGGGGCAAGGTGCCGTACTAAGATAGATTAGAGGCTTCTTCTCCCCGGCTTGCTGGCCTGGCAGCCCGAGTTCAGTGTTCGTTCTACATAAACCCTAGACCCTAAACCCCTAACCCCTAAACCCTAAACCCAGCCGACACTGGACCAGTAATTCTGTTCAGGGCTTTTGTGATGGGTCTCTCGGGTTTCAGCCGTTGCCACGTTCATTCCTGCCCGGGTTCGCAAGCAGTAGGCCCAGTGTGTCCAAAGTGACAGAGACGACGGATCTTGCTTTAACCCTGCAATGCAGCCTCCCCAAGCTAGGACTTTAACTTTAGACAAGAGAAGAACATTCGGCACGAGAAATCGGTGAAAGCGTGCAGGGTGCAGCCAAAATTGCCGAAATGGCCCCTGAGCCCCACTCCCCAAACCCCCGATACTGCACCCTGAGCCGGCTGCTATTCTGCAACTCATCATGGACAATGCTCCCAAACCCGAAACCCGGACAGGAACTCACAAATCCTGGTGTCACTGGGCTTTGGAGTACCATACTTTAATACTTTTTTGGGGACCTGTTACTGAAAGGGAACCATCATGAAATAAGAGTCTATACTTTTTTCTCCCTTGTTACTTCAATGCCCAGGTAAAGACCCCTAAACCCCAGGCCCCTCCCAAGCCTAACGCAATGGGACGCCACGGCGACCTGCTCGCGCAGCTGCAGTGTGATCTGCCGCATGCTGTCGAGAGCCACCAGGATCAGGGCCTTGTGAGGGTCGGCTATATGGGAGTCTCCGACAATTAGGAGTACTTCATTTGGGGTGTCGTTATAAGAAGGATCCTACTTTTTGGGGTGCTATATTAGTGTCCCCTATTTTCGGAAACTCCCACATAACGCCTAAACCCTTAACCTTTACCAAAACTCTAGTGTTTAAGCACATTGTACCTCAAAGCAGGTATGCCATTTGAAGCCTGATTCGTGTTTTCAGTGGAAGTCTCTGTTTGCAGTTCGGGCTTCAGGGTGTTGTACAAGGCTTCAATATTCAGAATGAGGCTGTGATACACCCTAGCATAGGCATATAGATAGCGGCTAACTGAAGTTTTCACAGGATATCGTTATCAGTTTTTCGGGCCTCTAGCATCGAGCTTGGTCTTGGCATTACTTTGATTAGTTTCAGGTGCCGGCTTCGGTTTCATGTGGGTGGTTGTCAAAATTAGGGTCCCTTTTTTGGGTCCCTAATAGAATACGGCACCTATTACTTAGAGTACCCACAAAGGGACCATAATGTTGACAGCCACCCATGTCTGCCCAGACACTCGCACGAGAGCTTGCCTCCCCGCCTTCCTACAAAAGGGTCCTAATCCGAGACTTGGTTGACCAAAAAGGTGGATATGCATCGTTCCGACGGAGCTAAAAACGCTCCCTCTTGAAAGGGCTATGGCACTAAACCCTAAACCCTAAACCTAACCCCTATAAACCCTAAACCCCTAAACCCTAAACCATGCGGCTATGGATGACCCAGGAATGCACACTTTTCCTTTGATCGCAGTCTCAGAAGCCAGAATGGCATTACCGAGGAGTTTCAGAAAACGAAGGTGTCCAAACCCAGACCTTCACGACAAGGAACCGAATCCCGGAATTGGAAACCGCAACGCATGGTAAAACGGCCTTAAGAGAACATGGTTTCAAGATATAATCTCTTAGAGAACATGGTTTCAAAATATAATCTCGTGGAGCTAAGAGGGACTACCAAGGCGATGTCATTACCAATAATGCAGACCCGAAGCCCCAAATAAGTGTATAGTTGTCAAAATTATGGTCCCTTTTTGGGTACCCCAAATATTAGGTGCCGTACTATAAAAAGGGCCCAACAAGGCTTTACCGAAAGCCCTAAACTTGGCCTCTTACCTTTCAGCCCTCGACCACAACCGGTTTAAACTCTACATCTTAAGCCCTACCCAAAGGCCCCAAAGTATTTCCTTTTTGGTGTTCATATTTAGATTTCTATAAGGTAATCCCAAAAAGGAACTACTGTGGGGCCTATGGGTAAGCATAAACCCCTACACCCCATACCCCTTTATCTATCCAAGTCTCCAGGAGTTCCTCTTTGGCGCTGTGCAGTGCCCTAGCACTTTGATTAAGGTTTGCCGGGGCTTCACAAGATTAGACTAGTGTTTAGTGCTTAGGGTTCGCAGTGGATTCATAAGGCCTGAGAGCGGGCTTGACAAGGATGTCATAAGGGCTATCCATTGACGGCTTGGCGCTCAAGGTTGAGAGGGATTAGCTAAGTTCAGAGGCTTCCCGAAGGTCACAGATTCATGCAGTTCCGTCAGCCATCAGCTCAATCGTGCCTGGCCATGAAGAGTTAGGGCCGGGAGGTAAAAAGCGAGCATTCCCCTCATCTTGCATAAAATTCTCCCTAAACCCTAAACCCTAAACATTAAACCCATTATTTCCCATACCCAGGCGACTCAGGCTGGAAAGACAATCGGCATGCTTGCCTGTAAAACCGTGCTCCAAGTCGGATCCTTGTATCATAGCCCCGCCCTTAACACCATACCCTACAGTTACAGTAAGTCCCAAACCGCAAACCCGAAAAGAAGCAATCCCTAAACCCTACCTAGACCCTCAAAGTATGTAGAACAATAGCCTTTTATTGGTGTTGGGCCATTATTTTACTTACTTTTGGGTTTAGGCAAGCACGAAACCTAAATCCCAGACCCCACGGTCTGATTTCGTACACCCCCGACCTGTAGTCCATATATACTTATGCTATAATGGACCCCAAACCCTGCTCTAGCAGTAAACACCTCCACTTGGGTGGTTGTCAAAATTACGATCCCTTCTTGGGGTACCTTAAGTATTAGGTGCCGTACTATATAAGGGACCCCAAAAAGAGACCCTGAAATTGACAACCGCCCACTTTACATCCTACCCTAAACCCTAAACCCTAAACCCAAAACCCTAAACCCTAAACCCTAAACCCAAAACCCTAAACCCTAAACCCAAATATTAGGTGCCGTACTACTTTACATCCCACATGAAGCCTCAGAGTCTCACGGCGAGGCCAGTGTTGTCGGCGCAGAGGTCAAGAATATTTCCGTGACTGGGCATGCAGACTGTAGAAATCCCACTTCCTAGACCGAAACAGCATATGTAGGATGAGATATAGCTATATATGTGTGTGTATATACATATATATATATGTATGTATATATGTGTAACTCCGTATTGGTCCAACTGAATTGTGTCTCCGTTCACATACACATACGCATATAAGTACAAATACAGATGCACATTTTCGTGCATACATATATGCATATGCACATGCATACAGACATGTGTTAAGACATATCCACATCTTAAGTTTGGGTCTACTTGCTTCTTGGCTCACCTACCTCTTTGTCTAGTTGTTTAAAGTTTAAAGAAAGTCCCAACCCCAACCTTTCCGGCTTCGTGGCCGCGATTTACCCACAGGACCCTGGCAAGATTCAGGACTTGAGGCAAGTTGACGGTTGAGGGTGCTGTAGACGAACATCTGAGATCTGCCAAAGCCATTGATATATGTACTTAAAGCACCACGGGACTCAGCAAGTATGGTAAAGAGCACCTGAGTTACGTAGTATGAGTATATACACCTTGCTTGATGGGTGATGCATGGCTTGGCGATTGTGTTCTAGGTTTTGGCTGCGTGGTGGACAATATCCTAAATAATCACTGTGGAACCCTAGAAAGGCCCATTATGGACGGCTGCCCCTTCTCAAAGGGTTCTTCATGGCGCTCCCCGTCAGCTTGTCAGTGTCTGGTTCTCCCCAAGGCAGAGAAATCCTGACTCTCCAGCCGCCCCTAACCCATCCCTCAGTTCCCTACAGTAGAAGCCAGAAAGTTGGAATATGGTTATCCTAAACCCTTTAAGGTATATTATAGGGGATCCTACCATTAATCCATATTCCAACTTTCTGGAGTTCCCTTTAATCCAAGACGTTACTAGGTAGGACCTTGGGACATTTCATGTTGTCATCGTTGGGCGTACGAGGATCTTGTTTACGAATATTTGTTCAAAGGCTACAAGGAGCCAACCCACATGAAATTGGCGAAAAGTACAAAAGAAGAACCTAAACCCTAAACCTTTCCCAGGACTGCCTTTGAGCAGGGTCGTGAGGAGGAGCCCCCCGACGACCAGGGCAAGGACGACACAGAAAGAGCTTCGACTGCATCTTGGGTGTAGGTTTTTGGCTAATGTCGGAACCTGATTAAGAAACCCTGGCCCTACAATATAAATAACCCTAATGAAGGCCCAAAGTTACCAAGGTTTCTTAATCAGGTTCCAAAATTATGGGTTAAGGGTTTACATGGGCTGATCTGTGAGGGCTATGTGGGGTTCTGTATTGAGGGTCCCTGATTGTTTGGGAGCTCTCATATATCCAAAGTATACGTAGCAAGCATAAACAAAAGTACTGTACATAGGCGACTGGGAATCTAAGTTGGTTCACGGAGAAACCGCTGTTAAGCCCTAAACTCTAGACTCTAGACTTGCAGACTTTCGAACAAAGGGTTCCAGGCTCTTTCAAGCTTGAACTCCAAGACCTAAGTCGAGCTCTTCTGTTGAACGAGACTCTCCAAGTAGTTCTCTGTAGTTGGTTATCTAAACTTGGACTAACTATGGCCATAATCGTAATAATTGCTAACATGAATGATATCTATACTGTGTGGTACCCTTTTGTCCATTTTAGTGTAGGGTCCCTTTATTAGGAAAAAGGGCAGGCACCCTTGTTATAAAGCTGCTACTCAGGAACTACTAGTGGAAGTAAGAGCTTTACCGTGCAATGTCGCCACTGGAGGGCTCAACCCTCGGCCCTAAACCCCTGAAGTCTGGTGGTGAGGTGGGTGTGTTGTTTTTTTTTTTTTTGTTTTTTGGGGGGGTGGGCTTCAGGCTTGCAGTGTAAGGTTTGGGTTGAGGATCCGGGGCTTCGGTTTCGGGCAGGCTTTGTGATTCCCTTCCAAGTTCATGCCCTAAAATTCTGAACATACCACAATGTTAGTTTCATGTAGTTTTCCGTAGGGCTCCTCAATATAGCCGTGTTAAAATATACCCCCGACACCCCGTTCTAAATATCAAAGGCCCTAGCCCCTGCACATGCCATGTCAAACTCCCCTTTTTGAGGCATCCAGTGGAGTGCCGAGTGGAAGACGATGCACGACATTCACACCGCTGAGAAGGTCTGAGGGCTGAGAGAACCCACTCAAACTGTTTCAACAAGTGTTGGGCTGCAGGTTTAGGATTCGGGTTAAGGTGTAGGGTTTAGGGTTCGGTTGAGGGTTTCGGGTTCAATTGGGGTGGAGAGTTTGAGGATTTCGGGTTTCTTTTAATGAGGTTTTCCATACGGTTTGACTCTCCGAGAGTTCCTGTTTGGCATCTTAAGCCAGGGCATCTTCTGATGCTTCGGGTTCCGGGCCTACGATTTGGGTTTCGGGCCTCGGGCTAGGGAGTAGACTTTGCGGTTCAGGGTGAAGTCTGAAGAGTTCAGGGTTAGACCCTAAACTCTAGACCCTTTTCGCCTCTGGACAGGGGTCCCGAAAACTTCCTAGAGACTCCAATATCCCTTAATTAAGGAATATACTTTAAGTTATAGTAGGATCCCTTATATGATTTAAGGTACATTCCTTAATTAAGGGATATTGGAGTCTCTGGGTTTTCCTTATTGACAGGTCGCCGGACCGGTCAGCAGGCTCTTCTGGCTCGCTGCCGGGGTGATTCGGACTGCAGAGAGCAACCAGCTAGGATGACCAGTAGTACCCGTATTCCCTTTTTGTCGTCCTAGGTTCCTTATAAAGTTACCCAATACCAAAAAGAGATGCCTTTTTGTTCTTAGGTTACTGGGTATCCTAGCCAGGGTTCCTTTGGCATTTGGTGCTCTTTGTAAAACGTCCCAGACGCAAGATAAGGCTGACCATCAAGCCCGCGCTTGGATTATGGGGTTTGTTTGTGCTCTTTTCGAACCGTCGCCCGAATGCAAGAAACGGCACGGTTTAGGGTTTAGGGTACCGTCACACCTGCATGTGGACTGCAGGAGTATATACCTTCTTTGTACGCTCATCAGAGCAAGTTGCGGACGTCATGGCTTCTACGGTTGATGTTGTAAATCCTGCATTACGCGTAAGAAGAAATACCATTATTCCCATAGGTTAGGGTCCTTAAGGCACTCGAGGAATTATATCATCAGCCGAATGTTATTCTCTGGGTCTCCTGCCGTTGAACTCCCCCGTCTGGAACCCTGAACCCTACGCACCGGACCGCGATATGATGTACTGCCATGCTCGGTGACCTGAACGCTTCATCTCGATTCTCTTGAGCTTCAGATTCATAAGGAGTGGTTTAATAGGCTTGTTTTATGAAGGGGCTATAGTTCTCTCGAGGTGTCACTCTTAGGGTTGCCTTTGCGGCAGGCCTAGGCTTTGGGGTTAGGTTTTAGGGTTTATGAATTTATGGTCCCGGTAGCATATTCAAGACCCGAAGCCCAAGCGTTCGGGTTCCGGGATGCGTTTTAGGGTCGACATTCCCCTAATGAGGTTTCGGGTAGATCTTGCTTGACCCTATGTGCTAAACCCTCCGCACCAGACATCTTGTCGCTTTCCCCCAGAGACTCCAATATCCCTTAATTAAGGAATATACCCTAAATCATATAAGGGATCCTACTAGAATTTAAGGTATATTCCTTTATAATTTATTGAGGGATATTGGAGTCTCTGGGCCCGTCGATAAGATGTGCCCTCTAAGCCATGGTAACGGGAGTCTGCAGCGATTTTGTACTGTTGATGATATAAATCCTGCATGACCCATAATAAGGAATATACCATAATTCCCATCTATTCCTTATGATGGGTATATAATGCAGGATTTATATCATCATCGGTAGGAGCTGGGACTTGTGGGGTCTTGAGGTTGCAAGTTGCAGGCTTACGATTGCGATTACATTTTTTCAGCGTTCGATTAGCTTCAGGGCTTCGATGCGTCTTGAACTCAGGGCTTGCGGTCTGAGAAGGCTTTACGGTTTAGGAGCTTCTTTTATCAAACCATTGCTTGCAATGCCCATTAACCCTCTTTTAGCTTAGAACTTCAGAGTTTGAGCTCCTCACCCTCACCCTCACCCTCTACCTTGACTTTGATGTCTTAGGTTTAAGGGGGTTGGGGATTAGGGCCTAGGGCTTGTGTTTAGACCCTATAACCTAATAAGTTGTTCAGCGTTCTTGAACCGACAGGGCCCCTTCAGACAAGGACTGGGCCCCTGCACAAGGCCAAAGACTGAAAAAAGCTCTGAGCCTGCAGAAGGCCAAAGGCTGAAAACAGGTTTGAGTAGGAGAGCCTGAGCCTGCAGAAGGCCTTGGACTGAAGGAGGTCTGAGAATGAAAGCCTGCACAAGGCGAAGGACTCAAGCGAGCAAACTGCTTGCCAAAAAAACATTAACACCTCCAGCCTTTTCTTTGCCAGGAATCAAGCTTTCGAAAAGGTGTAGGTTTCTGTGCAGGTCTTAGAGCGTTTGCTTGGAACCACATAAGTTGGAAACCGGATTAAGGCCAAATAGTGCTGGGGTTCCCTATACATTACTCTTACGGATCGAGGCTATTGGGTTTCCAACTTTTGGGCTTCTACTGTAGTAAGGGTCAAGGCTAGGAGATCCAGGGTTCCCCACAAAACTCCAATATCCCTTAATTAAGGAATATTCCTGAACTCATATAAGGGATCCTACTATAATTTAAGGTATATTCCTTATAATTAGGGATCTTGGAGTCTCTGGGTGTGGGTTCACTGCGAACGCTCATCGAGGTTCGGCTGCATGGCTTGGAGTTTAGAGGAGAACCGCTCCAGGTGGCTGCGGGCGTTGGCATATCCTACCTTCCGAGTTACCTTGCGCAGCGCATTACGTGGCCTTGGCGCTTTGAAGTCAGTGTTTAGGGTTCATTCTGCTTCGTGGCGTAGAGGTTGTATCGAATTCCCAAAGCACGCGTCGCTTCTGGTGTCTCTAAAGCTGTTTCAACCCTGAAGCCCTAAAGGTTGTGCGGACCAGATTCTGGGTACCTCGGGCAACGAAAGGATGGTCACGTCTTGGAGTTTAGGGCTGAGGCTTTAAGTTGGCAACTGTAGTTCGGTGTAGGCCAGAACAGGGTAGGGGTAAGGCGGCGCAGCATAGGGCAGGGTAGGGTAGCAGGGCGGCAAAATAGCAGAGGGGTACGGTAGGTGGGGCTTGCAGTTTTATTTTCAGCCCCAAAGTCGAGAGCCAGGGGCGGCAAGAAGGAGGAGGATGCACCCCCTCCTGAAGCTTCTTTGCTGCAAGCAGGAGTCTGTTAACGTAGCGTCCGAAACTCTGTGCTTCGGCTTCCCTGAACGAATACTGAACGAATACGCGAATCTCTGCATACCTCAAGTCCAAGGTTTTGGAATCCTAAGTTCACTGGTCCTGCGCTCTTACTCCCTAAACTTTAAACTATTGAGGTTTGGATCCATAGACCTTTGGATCTCCTACGATGGAAATTGTTAGGGCGTAGTTTCAGTGTTAAACAGATGCGTCTTAACGATCAGAACAGGATATATAAGGAATATGGAGCCTCAATCATCCCAATCTTTACACCAGGTTTTGGCAGTTGGGGTAGGTGATAGTATGCATACAAGGCCTGCAAGGGAACATCATTGTATACTGCACTCATCATACCGACCCCAGTAGCAGGGTTCAAGGCGCTTCAACAGTAAGCTATACAACCTCAACCCGAAGGGATCCAAGTAGCAGTACAGTATATACTTTGGGGGGCCCACATGGCCACTAAGAGCCTACTATATTGGTACTTGGACCCTTTGGGAACCGGATACTGGTCATGCCGCCACCACCATGACGTCAACATCATCCACTACCCGAAACAGTCATAACTCGCGCAGTAGCTGCATGTGCCGTAAGAGAAAGCGATAGCCACAATGAGCAACAATAGCAATGGCTAACATGTGTCTCACACTAGCAGAAAGACAATCCTGGTACCTAGCTTGCTTATGCGGGCACCGCTGCTTATCAATTGTAGCATTGCAGAACTCTCGCACCCTCGCTGCCCATCACCGTCGTCGCACGGTCAGTGTGAGTGCCATCATCAGAAACACCACAACTATAACTAGAAAAATTCCATTGTTCCCTTGATCTTCATCTTCGAGAAAAGACACAACCCGAGAATAGAACATCTGGAAGCCCAGCGCAGCACGCGAGCCAGAACTCATTCTCGGCATCCACACTGTGGAGAACTCCAGCCAGACCCTGACATCCCAAGCCCTGAACCCTAAACCGGTATAATCATGGTGGTCTCCCCAAGCTCTAAGCCCTGAACCTAGCAAAGGCCACTGCCGTTCCAAAGGCCAAGGTGAAAGCGAAAGCAAAGGCTCACCCCGCAAGGGCGTCTTTTTGCGGCTTCCATCGATTTGCGGCTTAGCATAGAGTTCAGGATTTAGGGTTTGGGGTTTAGGGTTTACGGTTTAAGGGTTGAAGGGTTCAGGGGTTTCAGGGTTTAGGATTTGGGGTTTAGGGTTTAAGGCTTCCATACTGAGTTGTTGACTTCGTCTCTGGGCGATCCCTCAGAGCCAAAGAGTGAAAGAGACGTGGCCTCTCAAGAGTCCTTTTGTTGATGATATAAATGGGTGGCTGTCAAAATTTAGGTCCTTTTTTGGGGTCCTTGATATAATACGGCACCTAATGTTTAGGGTACCCAATTAGGGACTATATTTTTGACAGCTACTCAAATGGTAGTTTCCGATTATAGGGGGCCCTAATATAGCACCCTACGTAGTAGGATCCTTATTGTAGGGAACCCAAAACAAGGTACCCCTAATTTTCGGAAACTCCCAAATCCTGCCTTACCCTAAAAACCCTAAAATATGGGAATTTCTTATTATGGGTGATGCAGGGCTTATATCATCAACCGTATGAACACCAAGTAATGTGTTCACCATCACCGACATCATCGTCATCATCGGCATCATCACCATCACCGTTTCGAGCAACCTCTGCAAGCCCCAAGACATATATCCTGGGATCCAAACCGCAAGTTGCATCCTGAACCCTAAACCATCGTTTTAGGGTGTAGGGCTTAGGGTTTCTGAACTTCCAAGGGTAAAGGAGGGACCCTTAATGGGGACCCCTACCCTATAATGGGCGATATAATGGGTACATAATAGCTATATTAAGGGTATATACCTAGGGGTCCTTATTAAGGGTCCCTCCTTTTTCCCTTGGAGAACTGGTGAAAGGTTGAAGGTTTAGGCCCCTAGCTCTCAACCCTACACCCTACAGTAGAAGCCCAAAAGTTGGAAACCCAATAGCCTCGATGCTTAAGAGCAATTTATATATAGGAATCCCAGCACTGTTTGGCCTTTATTCGGTTTCCAACTTTATGGAGGTCCCCAAATAACCCGTAAACCCTTAAACCCTAAACCCTAAAACCCTAAACTCTAAACCCTACTAAACCCTAAGTAAACCCATAACCTTATGGGGTTTACTGTAAACCTTAAGCCAATTGTGAGTTCTGTGATCTGGCTAGGCAGCTCCTGCAGCAGATGCTCCAGCACCCGCAGAGCAAGACGCCTGAGGTCTCACCTCCAGTAGTTCGAGTGGTCGTCGAATAATTCTCGAGAGTATGACCTTACAGTCCCGATTTTTTTGGTAGAATATACACCAAAAATTCACTCTAAGTAGTAAGGCCCCTGCATGAGGGGCTTGTGGACTCTCGGGCTCGGGCTTGTCGTTCAGAGCGAAGGCAATAATCGTGCCTTCGCACGCGTCTTCGCAGCTCCAAAGCACCCCAAAGCGGCTTTCGGTTCAGGATCACTGGGTCCACATGTTTAGGGGTTGACTTTAGGGTTTAGAGTTTAGGGTTCGATAGATATAAATCCTGCATTACTCATAAATAGGAATATGTCATTTTTCCCATAGTTTGGAGTCCTTAAAGTAATGCAGTAATGCAGGGTTTATATCATCAACCGTAGTACTGCCATCGTCCCCAAATCCTTCAGACCAGGGAGGAAAAGGCAGAAAGGGATTCAATTCGGTGCACTCAGCAGGAAACTACCCGACTTGGGGGTGGATGTGTGCATAGCAGTTGTGTTATCACTCAACCAGCCCTGATCTTAATTTTCTCTATTGATAGAGTGATGACTGAAAGACCCTGGCCCACTGCTGAAGGATGTATCTGGAACTACAAAGTTTTAATTAGTGCAAGCCAATGGGCTGCAGCCAATTTGGGTTCTGTACCCCAAAAGCGAGAAAAGCGAGGAACTACAAAGTGACCCTTAGACCCAGCTAGGATGCTGAGCCCTAAAAAGCTCTTCATGTTGGGTTCTCTTTGATTTAAAGCTTCACCTTTGCCCCACAGGAGACGCGAGACACTTTGCATGTTTAGCCCGATTTCCAAGAAAGCCCTGGGATGCTGAATGGCGTCCTTGCGGGAGCTGCGCTGATAATGCACCTTCTCATCTCAGGTTGTCTGAACCATTGCTCGGCCCCTTTGGGCCTAGCTTCGTGGAAGCGCGAGTAAGAGTTTGAGGTACACACTCAGGCGTACATGAAATCCTACAGATCTAATAACAAACGAGCCCTACACCCTGTATCCTGTATAACATGGACACATCTTTGCATTGACCCGTCTCATGCCATTGAAAGCGGGTCGAGCCGATGAGATCACAGCGTGCGTGGACAAATGCTGTCCTGAAGGATCAACTCCCAACGCCTGTGACACTTGTAGCACGATCCACAGGCTACTATACTAACTTCCTCGAAATAGAGGAATCCTGAAATTCACTGAGTATAGCCGTGGCTGACAGTAATGGTGTGGTCTCAGGAACCCTGTAGAATCACTGTAGAACCGGGTACTTGAGGGTTCTGCAACAGGAATCCCTTCAAAGCCAATATAGAGTTTCCTTTCGCCGGAAAAGAATACTTGTCTCTTCAATTCGCAATTTGGCTTTGTAAAGTTGGGCTCAAAGACATTGCAGCACCCCACACCTGCCCACAGTTTAGAAGTTTAGAAGCACTCAGGTAAAATCTCGTGAAGACTAAGTGCATGCATACCTCAACATGGACTACAAGTGTTTGATTGTTCACCTTGAGACTAGGATGCCCAACAGCACCTTTATTCCCTTTTTGTAGTTCTAGGTTCCTTATACAGTTACTCAATACCAAAAAGGGAGCCCTTTCATTCGCAGGTTACTGGGCATCCTAGGAGAGGGTTGATGAGAATCCGCAGAATTTGAATGGACGATGCTTTGCAGCTTTGGACCTAGACCCTCGCAGGTTGCTCCTTAAAGAAATAGACTTTCTATCGGATTATTGGCCCGACTATGATTTATACTGATGGTATATTCCTTACTGAAGGGATTGTAGATGGTCTGGGCTCTCAAGGGCCCGAAGCAGAGACTCATTAGCCTAGTAGTAGAGTAGGTAACCTTTAACCTTTTTTGGGTAGTACAGTCCTCATATAATCCCCACATAACCAGAAGGGTTAATCTTTAGTTCCCCATGATACCAGACAAGTAGCTTAGGCTATCCAAAGGCAAGGTCTGGGTGTGTTCCTATCACAGCCACTAGCGCGCAGCAGCAGGGCAATCTTGTCAAAAAGCACTAACCCCCACAAAGCTCTGAATGCAAAGCTCTGAGTGATCTACCCACGACGTGAGGGGCTGGGTTGTTTGTGGAAAGCAGAACAGAGAAGGCATTGGTCAACAGTTCAGGTTCAGCCCGATAAGAACATGTTGTGACCCTAAACCAACTCAGCCCTCCAGCCCAAGCCCTAAAACCTATGGACTCTCGACTCCAAATTCTCCTAAGATCCTTAGCCAACAGTTAGAGTTGGATCTAGGATTCTGTGTTTAGGGTTCAGGCTTTCAGCTTCGGGGTTTTGGGTTGTGCTCTAAGGTACAGCAAGAATCCGGGCGTGCTTGCTGTGCTGTGGGATGCCAGTGGCATCATCGTGTACCACATCCCGCAGGCGCCATGCTTTGAGTGTCGGAATCATTACTATTACGGGAATAGGTTCTAGGGTTTAGGGTTTGGGAGGTAATTATAGTATCGCCTACTAGTCCCACATCAGTAAACGCACATAAGAACCCTAATCCAATTATTAAGGCCCCTGTATCAGCCTGTATTAAACCCTCTTTCATGGTGCACCCCCGAAATTCCCCAAACACTATACCCTAAGTGCACCATACTACCCCCGCAACAAACCATCGAAGCAGGCATTGGACTTCAAAGAGCTTGAGCACCACCCGTTAGGGTTTAGAGTTTAGGGGTTTAGGGGCTAGGGTTTATGGATGAGGGGTTCAGGGTTGAGGGCTTACCTAAACCCCCAAAAGTAGATGAAATAATGGCCCAACACCAATCAAGGGCTAATTATTCTACATACTTTGAGGGCGTAGGCAAAGCCCCCGTAGCCCCCCCTAAACCCCCCGTAAAGCCTGAACCCCAGAACCTTAAACCCTCCTAAACCCCTCTAAAGCCTAAACCGGTCACAACAAACCGCAGTCAACCTCTGGAGGCCGAAATACCGGAGGACCTGAAGAACGACAAGCCCGAGCCGTCCTCTGGCGGAAAGATGTGAGCTGATGGGCTTAGGGTGTTAGGGCTTAGGGTTTAGGGTTTTAGGGTGTAGGGTTTGGGGTTTTAGGGTTCAGGGTTTAGGGTTTTGGGGTTTAGATTTAGGGTTTGCCTGGACCCTAAAGAGCCAACCCTTTTAGGGTACCCTCTTATGATTTCTTCTTTATATAAGTCCTCAAGAAGGTAGGCTATTTAGGGTCCAGGTAGGGCTTAGGGTTCGTACTAGGTCTTGTAAGGGATCTATAAGAAGTTGGTCAGGTGGGATTCTCTGATTCTCTGTATGCTATTCTCTTTTGGAGGACACTCTATAGGAGTTTGGGGTTTAGGGTTTAGCGGTTCGGGGTTATAGGTTTAGGCTTAGGGTTCATGGGTTTAGTGTTTAGGGTTCCTAATTATACCTTGAAGGTCGAGTTCGTAAGACTTTCAGAGCCACAAGGAGCGCTAATTACATCGCAACTGAGCCAGGGACTTTTTACTGGCGTTGGCTCTTGCCTTCAGGGTCCAAGTACCCCTTATTATAAGACCTTGGGGCCTTTTTGGGTACCAACAACCATAAATAAGGACAGGACTACCCTAAACCCTAAACCCTAAACCCCTAAACCCTAAACCCTAAACCCTAAAACCCTAAACCCTAAACCCTAAACCCCTAAACCCTAAACCCCTAAACCCTTAGACCCTTGTAGGTTATGGTTCAGGAAGTAGGGCTAGGGCTTCCGTGGGCTGCGGGAAGGTCCAAGAAGTCAGCTGCAGTTCCCTTGGAGGCTGTAAGGCTGTGAGGACGCTACTCCCAGTTGAGGTCTGGGAGAACAACCCAGAGACTCCAATGTTCCTTATGTAAGGAATATTCCTTAAATCATATCAAGGATCCTACTATAATTTAAGGCATATTCCTTAATTAAGGGATATTGGGGTCTCTGGGAAGCACCCCTGCGAGGGGAATGTAGCAACTCAAGTTCATCCTAATTAATAGAGTACCTTAAATAGTAGGATCTTTATTATAAGGACCCCCAAATAAGGTACCCGTAAGGCCTCAGACCCCCAATTCGATTGATTTCGATTCCGCTCCATACTGTACATCTGGAGGCCGGCAACTTCAAGGATCAGTGGACTTACTTAGCATGCTTATATGCTAGGTAGGCCTTTGGGCCTTTTTTGATTTTCCGAAATTTGGCTTAATAGGACCCTATTTACGAATATTTTTCAAAGGCTTTAGAGAGCCAACTGAGTATGTGATAAGATGCTAAACATGCCTTAGGTTGGAGGTACAAGTAAAGTAGCCCTACCTACTAAGCCCCCTGCCTGTTGAGTGTACAGCATGAGTCTAGAGCACCCCCACGTCCGCTCCCCAGAGGAGTTTCCGAACATGGGGGACCCTAATATAGTACCCTGAATACTAGGATCCTTATAATCATAAGGACCCCAAAATAAGGGACCCCTAATTCTGGGAAACTCCCATTCCTAAACCCTTTATAGATCCCTTTAAAGAACCCTTATGGAGGTACCCCTGATTTTCGGAAACCACAATCCCTAAACCCTAAACCTGCATAGAACCCTCATAGATCCCTTAGAGGAACCCTTAAAGGAATTCAAGGTACGCCCTAATTTTCGGGAACTCCCAGATCTCAACAGGAACTCGTGGCCCGGTCGATGGCGATTCGCCTACATGCCCTTCGATCCCTCGGGCTGTGCCGGGCTCCTGGCATAACTTTGATGATATAAATCCTGCATGACCCATAATAAGGAATATACCATCATTCCCATATATTCCTTATTATGGGTAATGCAGGATTGATATCATCAACCGTATTCCTTGGCTTAGGGTTTAGGGTTTAGGGCTCAGGGTAGGGAGGGTTTCTTTAGGGTACGGAGGAACTCCTGTCCCAAAAGGTCCAAGCACCAAAAACGTAGAAGGTACTTAGGAGATAGTCGGGTCCCCAAAGTATATCCATTAGAAGCTGCCCCCGCCCTGCAAAAAGTGATGAAAAGGACGAAATTAGGGCCCTATGATATTCCTATTATACTACTAGGGTGGGGGCCCCTTCTAATATATACAATACTATGACTGGACCCTTTGGGCGTGGCTTAGGGTTGAGGGGGGTGTTGGTTGTGGAAGTCTTGCTTGGTAGGTCAATGGAGCTTTCCAGAAAGCCCATTGCCCTAAGACCGTCGAGCCCATAGCTCTAAACTCCCCGAAGCTCTATCAGCCCCGAATCTTACTGGCCCCGAAACCCTTAACCACTTTGAATCATGCCGAAAGCGATTGAGGTCAATGTGGCGCGGCCACAGGAGATCGTCTTGAATCTTGGACATCGACTTCTGTGCCTATAATCTAAGGGCTTTCAGTTTGTAAACATTTTCCTTCAAGGACTTGGAGCTAAATAAGTATTCCTTTCGAGATTTGGACTGAGTTTAAGATTTAGTCACTAGGCATTAAGCATTTGGCTTCGAAAGGGTTTTGGTTTATAGGTTTAGGCCTTGGTTACGGTTTTGGGCTTAGTGGAATTCCTTCTCGGCCAGTGTAGGGCCCAGGCACTGAAAGTTTGTTATGATTCAATGTTTTTGTTCAAGATCTTGGTTTTGTGAATCCAGAGGTTGTTCTCTAGCGGCAACGACTGCGTAGCTAAACTCAAGAGCCAAAAACCTTGAGCCCACAGAGCGTCTTGACGTTGTGTTTTGCACTGGGGTTGTTAGGGTTTAGGGTTCAGTGTCTGGGTGTTCCTGAGCCGAGGAACATTGCCTTGTGTGGAGACTGGGCCGGAAATGCGTGAGGAGCTCAGTCAACGTTTGGTCCTGGTTAACTGGCTTGGCTTGGTGTCTAGGATTCAGAATGTGTTTAGGGTTTCCGGATTCAGGATTCCGATTCTGCTGAACCCTAATTAAACCCCGAACCCTAAACTGGAAGGATTAGGGAGTCGAAGCCTCCTGCTGTGAACCACCTTTGTGATCCTGGTCCAGGTTTAGGTGTTTGTGCTCAGAGTTATGGTTCAGGGTTCAGGACTTTTAGAGTTTTTGGTTCATGGCTGAGGATATGAATGTAGGGTTGACGATCCGGGCATGTTCCAGAGGTCAGGTTTAGGGTTTAGGGTTTAGTAAGTTGAGGTTCAAGGTTAAGGGTGCAGCTTCCAACCTTCAACTTGAAAGCTAAGCTATCGGAGGTTCGAGGCAGAAGTTGTCATGGTTCCATAATTCAACCTAATTGTGATTACGGAAACTTGCCGATCTTACCCCTGCCTCGCCGTCCTGCGAAGTCTTGAACGGTGTGGTTTGGATGTGACTTCTCCACGGATAAAACAGGGGCCTTGCTAATTACCTATACTATTCTGGTGGTTCCTTATGTTTATAGTATGATGGCCCCCAAACCCCTATTCCAATTATCAAGGCGGCTACATTATGGGCAAGACATTTAGACTTTCGACATGCTCACAGGGCATTTACCAAATCTATCAAATTTTGATTTAATTCATCAGTTAAATTCATATTATGCCCATATCTAATATATACTGATGATATATAAGTAAACAGATGCTGCTACCGTTGCAACCCCCAAGCGCTGACTTCCAAAGACTGATACACACTAGACTCAGCCTCCTAAACCCTCAACCCTGATCCCTAAACGCTAAACCAAACTCTAAACCCTAAACCCCCTCAGCTCTAAACGCAAATCTCCAATACACCGCAAGCCAGGTGGTGGGATTGTGAGGAATGCAAGAAGACAGGCCGGCCTTCAAACCCGTTCCCGTGAGAGTTCTTCAGCCAACCTGAGGGTTAAGGGTTTAGGGTTTAGGGTTCCAAACCCAGGACCCTAATGTAGGGGCCTTAACAAATTCCTATACCATTTCGGGGGCGCCTTATTAAATATGTGGTATAATGCCCCCTGTATTGATGCGATTTACTTAACCCCAATAAGCTTAAGATTGACCTGAAGCTTAGGTGGAAACCCTTAGATCTTGAGGCTTGGGCCTGTAGTGCGTGGTCGGGTTTGGCATGTAGGGCCTGGCTAGAGGCTTGATATACCCGAAGGATTGCAAAATGATGCCCCCAAACTTGCAACAAAACGCCCTTGGTTTGGAGTTCGTTTGTTTGGTCTTGCGGGCTTCCCGTGTAGGTTTGCAAACAGGGTCTACGGTGTAATGAGCGTAAGCAGCATGAAGGCGAATGCCGGATGAAGTTATGGAGGAGTGCTGGGGTCTTACCAACTTGAGCACCCTATAATGAAAGGTCCAAGTAGTCGTTGCTTTATGGTTTTGGGGTAGCCAAAAAAGCCCCAAAGTCCTCTAACAAGGAGTACTTGGATCCATAGGAAACAGGGTTTTTTGGGGATTTGATACTGACTGTGGTGGTCACGAGGAACGCTGAAGGAATAGCACTAACTACTCATTAATTCGCCGCCCAGGTTCCCGAGAAGGTTTTAGGCTTCAGGGCGGGTCAGCCATCCCTGGCTCAGACCTTCCTTTAGTTCAGCAAGGTCACTGGATATTCTCGTTGTAGACACAATCCAGGCTTGGAGAGAAGCAATAAGACAGAACTACATGGGTGGCTGTCAAAATTATGGTCCCTTTTTTGGGTCCCTATATTATAATACGTCACCTAATACTTAAGGTACCCAAAAAGGGGGCCATAATTTTGACAACTACCCACATAGCAAACATGGCCCCTTTGGTCTCACGGTTGAGCTTGTGGTCCGAGGGAGTAGCCCTTGAGTTGCTGCACGGTTGTGTAGTGCTGACTTAACCTTGCGAGGACTCAGCAACTTGGAACAGCAAGATCTAAAACACCCCCCCCCGAGAACCATATTCCCGAAACCCTCAAACGTAAACCATGGTTCCAACCCTGGGATATGGCCATTTCCTTGGTCGACATCATCGGTGGCAGCATCCCCTTACAGTCCGTAGTTATGGTGTAAGAAACCTTATAAAGCCGTTCCAATTGCGAAGGCCCTTAATATAGGGACTATTATTCGGTGGGTTCATTATTCTAGTTGTAGTAGAATGGGCCCGTAAACCCTAATCCCTAAACCCTACACCCTAAAACCTAAACCCTAATCCCAATTAAAGGGTTTCGGCACTGCTGCCCTTTTTTGAAGGCTTCGTGCCCAACTACTGCATCCCAGCCCACGTCACCGAGCCCGCAACGGACCGGGGTGTTATTTAACCCTAAGGCTCAAAATATCCCAAAAGCCTTATATGGTATGGTCTTTGGGCCCAACAGCCTTAAAATACGAGTCCTTAGAGCCTAAGGGTAAACATTTTTCAGGAGCGTTGGTTGGCAATGTTTGAGTATACCCAGTTAAGGCCCGGGGTTTTTATGGTTGAGTACGCGTCAGACTCGGATGTCTCCTTCTTGTTACTTGTTTGGCGCTTCATCTCAGAGACTCCAATACCCCTTAATTAAGGATTAGTCCTAAAATCATATCAGGGATCCTTTCTATAATTTCCGGAATATTCCTTAATTAAGGGGTCTTGGAGTCTCTGGGATCTCAGGCTAGAGTGACCTTTCACCTGACCTGTGGACCCTGACCCTCCCCAAGCCCTAAAGCCTATAGATCCCTAAAACTCAATCTCAAGCCCCAGACCCTAACCCGCAAACCCCAGACCCTGGACCGTAAACCTAAAGTAGTGGAGGCTCTGTGAACTTGACCCTACCGGGTTTTGGGATTTAGGAGTTTTGCATTTAAGGTTGAGGGTTCAGTAATTCCGAGTTTCTCTACATCCCCGTTTGAGTCGCACTGGCTTGCTCAGAAGTCTCGAGCGAACCTGGGTGCTGAGCCACCGAAGAGTGTCGAAGCAGGCCTGCGTCACAATGTCCGTTTCTGTGGACTCTCCGTCGGTCGGTCTGTCTGCTTGCCTTTGGTTACTAGGGAATGGAGGAATGGGGTACAATTATGACTACTATTACTACCATTCTTCCATTCCCTAAGCCCTAAACCCTATACCCCTAAACCCCTAAACCCCTGAACCCTAAACCCTAAACCCCTAAACCCCTAAACCCGTGAACCCTAAACCCCTAAACCCTAAACCCTACACCCCTACATAAACCAAGGCAGTGCAGGATTTATATCATCGAATCAACTGGAGGACTGCTGCACCATCTACATGAGCAACCCGTCGGCGGAAGAGAATCTGAAGACCAAGGCGCCGATGTGCTAGGAATTTAGGGGTTCCTTTAAGGTTTCCTAAGAGGACTACTATAAGGGATCTATAAAGGGTACTATAAGGGGTTTAGGGTTATTGGTTCCCAAATGTCGATACTTTGAACTGAATTCGTGTCTGTGTTTCAGTTCAAGGCTGACAGGTTCTGCACTTGGGATCTCAGCAGCTAGGACTTGCTGAGATATGGTTTAAGGTTTGATGCCGCTTGGTGCATACCCCCAAAAACCTCAACCCCAAAACCCTAACCGGGGTTCGGTTTAGGGTGTCCACCATGTTTTGAGGAACAGTTGGCAAGGAAATGTGGGGGTTCCGAGCTATGCTACCTGGTAGCTGCTGCCTCAACTGAATGCCCACTCTTCTGACTTCTGACCTTCGTTGCCTACTCAGCCGGCCCCCCGTCCCCACCCCCCGCCGGATCCTGTAGGTAGGGGAGCTTAGGCGGCGAATTCGAAGCTTGGATTCGTGAGGAGACAAGGGTGCTCCTCACCCTCAGCGAGTGCGCATGTGTGTTCTGTTGTCGCACAGTGTGGTCCCCCAACTGGCAAGGTGATAAACTGCGCTAGGTAGGTTATGTTAGGTCAGGTTAGATTAGGTTGGCAAGTTAGTTGGTCAGTCAGCTATAGTTAGGTGGCTAAACCTTGCTTTCGTTCGTTTGTTCGGGCGGACTCAGTTAGCTGTTTGGTCAGATGCTAGTTGCTTCGTTTTTCGTATATAGTTACTTTAGTAACCATCAACTCTGTCGGTCTGTATTTACACACATACGGCTATGTTTGTGAGTTTGCAGACAGATGAAGCAGAATAGATATGTAGAAGGAGAAATGCATAATGACATGCTCCACAGTAGTGTCAGTAGGGTTAAACAGGACAAAACGATAGAGTCGATTAGATATCTCAGACAATAAAGTGTAATCGAACATCTCGATACGCCTTGAAACCTAGATTCAACTTCTCCAGGCTGCATGTAGTCCAGCCAACTAGAAATCCAAAGGCGATTCAACCAAGCCTCAAGTTTAACTAAGTAGGTGGCCAAGTACGAACGAACGGACGAGCTACTTAACCAAATCACTAGCTCTCGCTGAGTGGCCCGGTGGCTGGTTGGCTGGCTGGATGGCTTACGCACTCACTAATCGTGAATTTCAACAAGGCCCCTTAAACTATCCGACTTGCCAATTGGCTAGGGATCAAGCCCCCCCATAATCCAAAGCAGCGGGCGTCCCTGGAAGGCGTACTTCGATATTGATTATATCAAGGCAGGATTCAAGAGTTTGGGGGATTAAGGTGTATTCAGAGACTCCAGTATCCCTTATTTAAGGAGTATACCTTAAATTACAGTAGGATCCCTAATATGATTTAAGGAATATTCCTTAATTAAGGGATATTGGAGTCTCTGGGTATTCGGGGGTGAGGGCCCAGGCTTCGGTTGTGCTTTAAGGAGTGGTCTTCCAAGTGGTTCAAGTCGTCATTGCAAAGGCCTAACTCAGTACCAGTATTTTTCCTGAGGGCTCCCAACACCCTATTCTCATCATTAAGGCCCATACAACAGGGTTCCCTTAAACCCTGAAGCTTAAACCTTAGAAGCTGCCCCCTGTAATAGTGGTATAATAGGAATATAATAGGGCCCTAATATAATCCTATATAGTGGTTGTAGTCACTATTACAGGGTGGGGGCCCCTTCTAGCTTAAAGCATAATCCCTGTAAGCCCTAAACCTGAAACCTGAGTTGTAGTCGTGGTCTGGTTCGTAGCCGAACTCGAAGTCAGCATCGTAGCAGCAGCAGCCCCAAGCCGTACAGCATAGACTCCGAAGCCCTAAACTCCCCCAAGTGCAGGAACCCGAATCTGAAGAACCTCAACTCCGCATCCTTCCAACCCTCAGCTTTGTACAGAACCCGGGGTTTAGGGTTTGGGGTTCAAGGTGGGTGATTCGAAACCATTTTTCCTGTTAGGGTTCCCTTCCAGGGCTAGTCTGTACTATGGGTAGAAAATGTTGGAATATTAATCCTAAACCCTAAACCCTAAACCCCTAAGCCCTAAACCCTAAACCCCTTAACCCTAAACCGGGTTCCCTACCCTAACCCCGAAAGCCCCATTCTACTTCTTGAGGGCCTTATACTGGAAGAGTTTCGAGACCAACTCAGGCCCAGACCCCCGGGTAAGGATCCAGAAAGTAGATCCCTTAATATTTGGGGGCCCAAAACTACTAAGGGTACTTTATAGGAACCCTCCATAAAGGGATCTACTTGTTGGATCCTTCCGGGGGTCTGGGGGATGGTTTGCTCTTCTTCTCTCTTCTGTAGGGTTTAGGGTTTAGGGTTTAGGGTTTAGGGTTTAGGTGCTGCGGTGTGGGGTGTAGGGTACAGGGTTTAGGATTTGGAAATTAGCCTGAAGGGTTTAGGACCTAGGGTTGTGGATCTTACGGCAAGATTGCACATTTATGTGAGTTACGTCAGAAGTACCTAGACCCCAAAAGTATGTAGAATAATGGCCTTTTATAGGTGTTGGGTCATGATTTTACTTACTTTTGGGGGTTTAGGTAAGCTTCAAGGCCTGATTCTTCTTTCCAAAGGGAGGGATGAGCAGAATAATCCTTCGGTGCAGGACCTGCTGACCTGTGCCTGAACCCGAGACCTTACATTCGGAAGCCCTAAACTCCAAGCCTCTGAACCCCAAGCCCTCAGTGGGAGTTTCCGAAAATGGGGGGACCTTAATATAGTACCCTAAATCGTAGGATCCTTATTATAAGGACCCCAGAATAAGGTTCCCCCTAGTTTTCGGAAACTCCCAAGTACTAAAGGGCCACAATTTAGGGTGTAGAGGTCTTCGAGTGAGGATCCTTGCCTGCTTTCCACAAGAAGCCAAGCAGCGGCAGTAGACGCGCTGGCACTCTGTGAGATGTGGGCCCAGAGACTCCAATATCCCTTAATTTAGGAATATACCGTAAATTATGGCAGGATCCCTTATATGATCTAAGGAATATTCTTCAACTAAGGGATATTGGAGTCTCTGGGGGGTTCTGTGGCGAAGAGGACGCTTGCATGGGGGCAGTTTGATGTTGCCAGGGCCTGGTGTTTCATTTCTTCCACGCAGGATCGGATTGGTGGAGCTGGCCCAGCTGGCAAAGTCCAAGATTGACATACATAAGTCCGTCAAGAAGAAGGCGCTCGTTGAACAATACCAACGCCTGTGTCTTCTGACTACTCTCATGGATGATCAAGTTTCGACAACAGACCTCAAGGCCCAGAAGAAGCTTCTTCGTGATGCTACTGCTGATGGACAAAATCCTGCATTACTGTTTATAAGTTTATATAGAATATACCATAGTTCCCATAGTTTAGAGTCCTTAGGGTCATGCAGGATTTCGTCCATCAGCAGTATCAAGAGGATGGTGACGGGCGATCACGGCAGCACTCCCCTGCCGATGCTCCTCGAAAGGTTGAAGACCCTGTGCCCGCGGGTAGACCTGGAGTCTCCAGTGATCAGCACGAGAACCCAGAGACTCCAATAGCCCTTAATTAAGGAATATACTTTAAATTATGGTAGGATCCCTTATATGATTTAAGGAGCATTCTTTAATTAAGGGATATTGGAGTCTCTGAGAAGGTCCAGCAGGCAGAGACAGCGCCTGAGGAGCCTGTCGTTCGACCCATCTTTGAGCCAGAAGAAAGATTGAAAACAGGGGCAGCTGTCAAGTTCTTGCCAGAAGTTGGGTCGTGGAAAGACGTTTTCCACAAGCAGGCCAGATCATTGTCCGACTCTCTTCGTATTGTGAATTTGTACCGGGTTTCAGTGTTCCTTACGGATGTATACCCTAGTCGAACTAGCTATTCAGGCTATCCTTACAGTATTCTGATGATATTACCCTTCTGGCACCCATCTGATACCGGTGTAATTATGACTCCACATACATTAACCTGAAGAGTCTCCAAAAGGTCTTTCAGCCCAAAGACTCGAACATGCCGAAGTACGCGTCCGGCACCTACAGGAGCCCCTGCGCACCTTCGGCTCAGGGATTCGATGTGTTTCAGGAAGGAGCTCGTGCTTACCCATCGGCCCCAAAGTAGTTCCTTTTTGGGGCTCATATATAGAATTCTATTAGGTAATCCCAAAAAGGAACTACTTTGGGGCCTATGGGTAGATTTGGTTTCAGGGTTAAGGAGCTCGAGCGTGAATAGAGGGGTCGGAATAGGTAGTAGATGGTATTGTTATTCCGAAACGGTGCGTGCAATCAAGCCGGACCCTGCCAGCCGAAAGCACCTGTTCCCGGCAGGACCGGGGGCGAGGCAAAGTGATCGCCAGGCCCAGATGTGCCGTGTATGGTTTATGGGCATTTTAGAATGACTGTTCTTTTGCGTCGGACGCAACAATCACAAAGCTTCTCATCAACCCGAAAACCTGTTAATCTTGCTGACTGTCAGCCATGCGATTTATAAGATACACGTTTAGGCCCTTTTGTGTATATAAACGCATAATTAGTCTGGTGACCTACCCTCTCTTATAGGCACACCTCTGTCGTGATTCCTTCCCGGCATTGCCATTTGGGAATTTCCGAAAACGAGGGAACCTTATTTTGGGCTCCTTATGATAGGGATCCTGTTATTTCAGGTACTGTATTAGGGCCCCCCCATTTTCGGAGATTCCCATTTGTTTAAGAGTTCTTTCCCTACCCAGCAGGGCCTCTGAGTCGAAATTTCAGGCTCCGGAATGTACCTGATACCTCAAATGCGGGTCCTCGCTCAGCTTATTGTAGCAGTTTACTTGTTAGTATGGGCACTTAGCCCTGAACTTTTGAAACCTGGGCCGATAGCAAGGAGGGTTTAGGGTAATGTGGCACCTAGATAATTGCCAATAGCGTGTTGGGGGCTCCTTGCTATAAGTATGCTACAATGTACCCCGAAGCCTTAGTTGAATAAGTCCTCTATGTTATGTCAAGCACAAGGATTCAGACATAATCCAGAAGCTTGACCGCAAACCTAAACCCTAAACCTGAACAGAAAGACTCAATCCTACATTTTTTCTGTACCTGTAGAAATGTATTCCCTCGAATACCCACCTACGTACCAACTATCCTTGACCATCCCCAACTCAAGTACCTTCATATTGAGTCTGATGGACCCATAGGGTGATCTAAACCTTCATCCCTAAGGCATAAAATCTGTCGTAGGCCCTAGAAGCACCGAAGCCTTGGCCCAGACCCCAAACCCCACAACCGTTGAGGGGTTAGGGGTTGCGTTTTGTTTTTGGGGGGATGTGCTTTAGGTGACTTAAATACTCACGCTTACCTCTTCAGGTTACCTTCTTCCTGATGATATAGCCATTGATCAGGTGCGTTGTCGAGGGTTTCACGGTTACAGCACTTTTTCTTGTTCGAGCCTCCTGTCAAGCAACGTGCCTGTCTCGAAACCCTAAGCCCCTAAAGCCTTAAGCCCAAACCAGTACTTAGATGTTTAGGTGCTTTTGTCCAGTCCTCGAAATGAAAGTCTGAATTTGGACGTGTGTAGGTGCCGTACAGAATGTGGGTTGTTGTACAGTCGCAAGAGAGGATCGGAACGTATCGGGATTCTGCGAGCAGGGGGTCATGGGAGCTGGTAAAGCTTACTGTATGGGTCGGAACAATCAGTAACAAGGTATACCCCAAAGCCGTACTGTATCATAAGTCCGGCCCTTACACTAAACCCTGAACCCAAACCCCCTAAACCCTTAGCCCTGAACCCAAGCCCGCTGAAGCCTAAACCGTAAACCCAAAACCCCTCAACCCTAAACCTGAAACCCAGACCCCCTAAACCCTAAACCCTGTCCCCCTGAACCCTAAACAGCCCCAAAAGCCTAGACCTCAAACCCTAAACCCCCTGTAACCCCTCATCTCCTTAGCCAAACCCTATCCCCCTAAACCCTAAACCCCACAACCCTACAACCTATACCCTAAACCCTACAACCTAAACCCTAAACCCCAAACCGCCTGCAACCCCTAATCCCCTCATCCAAACCCTATCCCCCTAAACCCTTCGAAACCCCCCTAAACCCTATAAGCCCCAAAGCGCCTGTAACCCCGAATCCCCATATCCAAGCCCTAAAGCGATGCCAGGGAAAGGATCCCTGAGATGGAGCAGATCTGAGTGCATCTCAGGTGAGGGGCCCTTAGAAAGGCGCTGAAGCAGAGGATCCCCATTGAGGGTATAGGGTTTAGGGTTAAGGGTTTAGGGTATAGGGTATAGGGTTTAGGGTACAGGTTATAGGGTTTAGGGTATAGGGTTTAGGGTATAGGGTTTAGGGTTTAGGGTTTAGGGTTAAGGGTGGTAGCTTAGGGTCTATACTTTTTCCTCCCTGGCGAAGTCAAAGTGCAACTGAACAATGAAGTCCTGAACCAAAGCTGCAGGTCTAGGACTGTAGGAGGGTTGACCTCCGGGTTCAAGAAGATTGTATAGGGCCTGTTCGTGTTGTGTAGGGTTTTGTGTGCATTGTGAAGGTTCTGTTGTAGGGTATCTTTACGGGCTCAAGACACTACAAGGTTTAGTTTAGCTTTACGAACTGGGGTTGAGAGTTTCATGATACCTGGATGCCTTAATCTAGTTCTTTTGGAGGCGTTGTAAAGATCTTTGTCTTCGGTTAGCTACTGCCATGCTTTCCCCATAAACAAGTACATTGACGGGGCCCCCTAATTCCGATATTCAAACCACCACCTACAACAGCCGTAAGAAAGCCCTCTAGAACCCTACACACCCGTCTTAAAGCAAAACCCTAAACCCCTAAACCCTATAAGCCCTAAACCGCTAACCCCTACACCCCTAAACCTCTAAACCCGTAAAACCCTAAATCCCTAAATCCCTAAACCCTAAACTCCTAAACCCCTACTACAGGCAAGGATTCGGATCCCTCTGTGTTGTGTGCTCTGGCTGGGTCTCTGCAGATTGAGGCGCTTCGAAATCCAAGGGCCCGAGTTGAACCGAATTGATCGAAACAGGATTTAGGATTTCGGGTTAGGGGTTTCGGGTTTAGGGCTTAAGGGTTTTGAGTTTAGGGTTCCGGGTTTGAGGTTTGGGATTTGAGGTTTAGGGGTTGATGTTTAGGATTCAGGGTTTAGGGTTTCGGGATTGCACGCGAAGCCCTGAAGCCTAGACACCAAGGCAACAAAGAGCAACATCTAAACTCCAAACACCCCTCAACACCAGAGAAAGAATTAAACCCCAAGAACTGGTTGGCCCTATATACCAAACCAAGAAAACACCCAAACCCGTCTTATGATCAATGAACACTAGCCATAATAAATTTAGATAGCTTATCCAAGTTGAAGGTAGGCAGCGGAAGGAGTGATTCGGTGGGTTTGCCTGTGATAGAATGGTTTCTAGACTGGGGGTTCAGTAGGGAGCAGTACGGTTTTGTTGGGAATTAGTAGGGGTTAGGGTACCATAACCACGGTTTTCGGGGCCTAGCCACTGATGCAGGATGTTTCATCTATCTTCAATAGTGGTTCAGCAAACCCTTGCTGCCCATGACACCTAGACCGGCAGCTGACCCTAAAGCCTAAACCAACTCCCACACCCTAGGCACCAATACATAACCCAGAACTCTGTCCCATCCACACTGCCCCGATCTCCGCAAAAACCGGGCCCTTGTTTCGGGAAGAAAGACAGCCTCTCCAAAGTGAGGGATGTGACTGAAGTAGCCAGGTTTAGTGCTTAAGGGCTGAAGGCCTTAAGGGTTTTTTAGGGGCTTTTAGGCTTTGGGGTGTATAGGTTTGGGGTGTATAGGATTTAGGGTGTAGAGGGATTAGGGTTTAGGGATTTAGCTTAGCACCGCCCTCCCAGCACCTGAGCCCAAGATCTGTAAACCCTATCAGACAGGGAAGGATGGAAAGTCTAGCGACCGCGCTCGAAGAATGCTAGTATTCTTTAGCCTTAACAATCGCTTGTGGAAAGACTTCTAACCCAGCGGCGAAAAGGCGAAAGAAGCACGTCGTGCACCACACCCGAAACCCCGCCCTAGTTTTGGGGGTTACAGGGGCTCCAGAGAGTAATTCTCTTACACCCTAGTAGTAGAGTAAGCAACCTTTAACCTTTTTTGGGTAGCATAGTCCCTATATAACCAAAAAGGTTAACCTTTAGATCCGCATGATACCCGACAAGTAGGACACCTAACTTGACTCGGTATTGTTCAGGCCGAAGAACTCGACAAGCCCTTCCGAAGACGAAGCCACTTCTTGACCCCAAAATGTTGAACCTTAAACCCTAAACCCCAAACCCTAAACCCCAACCTTAAACCCTCAACCCCAAACCCTAAACCCCAACCTTAAACCCTCAACCCCAAACCCTAAACCCCAACCTTAAACCCTCAACCCCAAACCCTAAACCCTAACCCTCCGACCTAGGCCCCTTTAAAGGCACCCTCGAGGTTTCTGAGCCCCTGAGCTTCCCACATCCCGCAGGAACGGTTGCAGTCCTTTTGGGTTTTGGTTTAGTTTCGGGTTTTGGTTTAGGGTTTACGGTTTAGGACTTTGGTTTTTGGTTTAGGTTCTAGGTTTCGGTTTAGGGTTCAGGATGTTGGTTTAGGTTTTAATATTTTGGTTTAGGGTTTTGGTTTAGGTTCTAGGTTTTGGTTTAGGGTTTAGGGTTTTGGCTTGGGTTCTAGGTTTTGGTTTAGGGTTTAGGATTTTGGTTTAGGCTTTTGGTTTTGGGTTAGGTTCTAGGTTTTGGTTTAGGGGTTTAGATTCTTGTGTAGGCTTTTGGTTTTGGTTTAGGCTTTTGGTTTTGGTTCAGGGTTTAGGCTTTTGGCTTAGGGTTTGGGATTTAGGGTTCAGAGGCCTGACTTGATGAAATCCTAAACTAGAGTGGCTCTGTTTCCTTTTTTGTGGTTTTAGGCTCCTTCTGGATAATATAGGGGAAATTACCAATACCAGTCTGGGGGTGGTTCTTATTATACTTATAGTAGAATGGGCCCCAAAACCCTATTCATGAAGGCGCCTCGTTCAGGCGCTGCTTCCCTTTTGGTGGCCGTAGGTTCCTTCTGGATACTAACCAGTGCCGAACAGGGAGCCAGTCACTAAACCCTAAACCGTGGCTTGAGGGTTTAGCGTTTAGGAGTTTAGGGTTTAGGGGTTTAGTGTTGAGGGCTTAGGCAAACTATTAATCCCCCTTAACCCATAAGCCTTAAATTATTAAGGCCCCTATATTAAACTATTGTTCCTTGCCGGGACCTTATTCGAAGACTAGGATGCCCAGTAGTACACTTATTCCCTTTTTGTAGTCCTAGGTTCCTTCTAGGCCTTATACTAAGCTGGCATGGCAGGGAGGAAGCGCTGCTGTGCTGCCAAAACCCGTCTTCTACAAGCGGCCCCTGATAAGGCGGACAGCGTGGCTTGGGGCTGCGGCCTTGTGTCTTTTTTTCGTGTCGGGGGGGTGGACTGTTTACCCATAGGCCCCATAGTAGTTCCATTTTGTGATTCCTCAAAGGATTCTATTTAAATATGAACCCCCAAAAGGAACTACCATGGGGCCTGTGGGTAGGGCTTATGCATCTTGGACAGCAGTTGGTTTCGGTAGACTTGCCGCGTTTAAGGCGTCGCCTGAACTCTAAAACCGCCGAGTCCTCGCCCTTGGGGTTCCCGACGCGCTAGTGTAGGGGCCCATCAACAGGAACACAAGCTTTACCTAAACCCTCCAAAGTACTGTTGATGATATCAATCCTGCATGACCGATAATAAGGAATATATGGTGCCGCGTCGCCGCGTCGCAGGCCTACCCCCCCCCCCCCCACCCCCCATGGTATGCCCCCCCCCCCCCCGAAGCCAGGCGTCTCGTCCAATCAAACAGTCACACGTCATCCGCGTAACTCCCCCCCCAAGCCAGGCCTCGCCTCTCGCCTTGGCAATCGGGGGTGGGTGCGGGAGGGATAACCCACAATAGTGGAACCACAAGACGGCGAACCACAGGGGCGGGGTGGGGAAGGATAATCAACACAGGGAACCACCGGGCCCCTTCCCTTCCCCTCTCTTCGAGCACAAATGAGAATGTTGTGCGCAATGATGTTGATGTGCTAGTCCCAGTGTGTCTATCGGTGGTACCTTTGCTCTTATGTTGCTCTGGGCTTCGGCACCGTATGTTCATCGCTTTATCTAGTTGAAAACCGTGCTTGGCTTGTGATGTTCTTGCGAAAACCATATCGACCGTTGTCATTACAAGCCAAGTTTCGGTTGGGTTCGCTACAAGTAAGCTTGAGCACGTGTTTGAATGGTTTTCATTCGGGACTTTTTGAGCAAGGGACCTGATGAGAGTGTGGATGGGGATCATGAGCACCATCTTCGTCATTATCATCACCATCATATTCATCACTATCATTGGCTTTGGAGCTCAGGGCAGGTCGGAGTTCAATAGAACTGTATCACATCCTACGGTCCAAACCCTTAGCAACCTGACGCATAGCCATGGACGGGGGCGCAGCCGACCGCAACCACAAGGGGGAGGGGCAGGGGGGAACCCACACCAGAGGGAACCACAGGGGGGAAGGGGGGGATACCATGCATTCGGGGGGGGGAGGGGGGGCCCAGCAGCGCTGTACCATATATGGGAATTATGGTATTTTCCATATTGTGGGACATGCAGGATTTATATCATCAACAGTAGTAGGTAAAATAATGGCCCAACACCAAAGGCTATTCTACATACCTTTGAGGGTGTAGATAAACCCGAAGTCGCAAAAGCTTCTTCACAAAAAAGTATGGGAGTTTCCGAAAATAGGGGTACCTTATTTTGGGGTCCTTATCCTAAGGATCCTACCATTTACGGTATTATATATCAGAGTCCCCTATTTTCGGAAACTCCCAAATGAGAAAATGCCAGGATACCTGCCAGCGCTGTGCTTCTGCCGGACGACGACGTGCAGCTGGGAGCCCGGGTTCCCCCCCGGCAATCAAAAAAATCCTACCTTAACCCTGAAGAACCTACTTTTTTAGGGTTTCTTATGATGATTTCTTTTTTAAGTCCTTAAACATGTAGGTTCTTCGGGGTTAAGGTAATTTAGGAGCTTCAATAGTTGCCAATACTATTTCGGGGGGTTTCCTTATCATAATTATAGCGTAATGGGCCCCAAAACTATATTCACCCTAAGCCCTGAACCCCCAAGCCCAAGCCCTAAACCGCAAGACCCAAACCGTACCAGAGTTTCAGGGCCCAGAGTTTCGGGTCAAGGATTCGGATTTGAGGGTCTACTTACCTTTGGTTAGTAGGGAATGGAAGAATGGTAGAAATGGTAGTTACCCATTCCTCCATTCCCTACTAACCAAAGGTAAGTCTCGGGCACGGAGTTCCGTGTTCACTGCTTCGAGGGTTTACCCTGAACCCCCCAGATCCCCAACAACACAAACCCTAAACGCTAAACCCTTAAACCCAGAGGGTTTAAACCTAATTGAACCCTAAAGTGTGCATGTAGGGTGTAGTTCGGCATGTTCGCTCGAGGGTTTGCCTTGGGTTTATTAGGGGAAGATGACAGTTCCGGATTTGGCTTTTGGAGCTCAAACCCGAAGCATGTTCACCGGGCAACAATGTCCGAACGTCTATAGGGGCCTCAATATTTCCAACGTTCATTTTTTTTGGGGGGGGTCGATATTGTGGTTATAGTATAGTATTATAGAACCCTCTGAAAGATCCCTTATCGACCCCAGTTTGGCTTTGGGTTTGGGCTTGAAGGTTTAGGGCGCCAGGGTGCAAGGGCGCTGATATTCCTTTAAACCTGCACCCTGAACCCCTAAACGCCTAAACCCCTAAGCCCTAAACCTATTCGGCTTTCAAGACGCGCAGTGCAGACTGAAAAAGGGCCCTTAAAAACAAACAAACAAAATATTCGGCTGCAACTTCCCAGGCAGAAGGTCCGCCAATATGTTGGAGACCTCGGCCGGTGACCTAGCAGCGGGGTTGACAGCTTCGAGCTCTGAATTCGAGCTTTGAAGGGTATAGGGTTTAGGATTCATGGGTCCTTCGAAGTAGCTCGAGGGCTACAGATACCTAAGCTGTCGGTTAACAAACTCCAGACCCCAAACCCTTAAACCCTAAACCCCTAAACCCTAGCTATGTACCCAAATAGCTTCAGGTTTAGGGGTTTAGGCTGAGAGGTTTAGCGTTTTTGGATTAGGGCTTAGGGTTCGCGTTGAAGATTTAGGATTCGGGGGCCTGGGTCCTGTTGTAAAGAAGCTCAGATCCCCCCCCAAAAAGGGGTCCTTAGGTTCTATAGGGATTTATAGGGTTCCTTCAAAGGGATCTAGAAGGGTACCTTTCAGGGTTCTTCACTTAGATCCCCAATACCCAACCTTTAAACTTTTCGGGCTCTTGTAGTTTAGTAGGAATCGGAAAGTTTAACCCTTTATTTCTGCGGCTTATTGCTGTAGTAAGGAAGTCAGCGCACAGAGTGCTCGTCGTAGCTTTCAGGCATTGCTGCTTCTCTAAGCTTGGGGATTGGGTTTGGGGGTCTGGTGATGCGAAACTCCCTACCACGATCGTGCCGGTGCAGGCAAGCGGCCTCAACCCTATCATGGGCAACCTCCATATATGTATATATACACATATGCATGCACACATCCATACACATATATATATATATATATATATATATATATATATATACATATGTTGAGAGAGAGAGAGAGAGAGAGAGAGAGAGAGAGAGAGAGAGAGCGAGAGACATGTATGGAGATATGTAACATACGTGCATGCATGCATACATACATGCATGCGTACATGCTGACTTCTGCATTCTTGTTTACGTGTCCTGCCCTCGATGCACCGAGACCCCAAACCGTGTCAATCGTCAGATCGCAGACCCTTCGCCCCAAGACGAAAGCTGAGCCCGCAAGCTTGTCAGGATCGATCATAGATCGGTAGGTGCCTGAAACTCATGGAACTTAAAACGCCGTGTTGAAGCCCCCGCCGCAGAACCTTACACGTCGATACCACAGTCCTGCCTCTCATAGCCCCTAAACCCTAAACCCTAAACCCGAACCCTAAACCCTAAACCCTAAACCCCAAACCCTAAACCCTAAACCCTAAACCGTGGCTTTCAATGAATCCTGTTGGGTTCAAGGCTTGCAGCTAAGACGACGCAGCACACTTTGCTCGAAGGTTTCATCCTGAGGGGTTCGGGTTTAGGGTTTAGGGTTTAGGGTTCGGGGTTTAGGGTTTGGGGTTTAGGGTTTGGGGTTTAGGGTTTAGGGTTTAGGGTTCGGGTTTAGGGTTCATCCAGCTCATTCCCACAATCCGGAGCTTGCCAAGCATCAGGAGAGACAGTCCAAGCATTGAGGGGGGGTTCAGTTTGGTTCACGTCCCAGTGAGCAATATTGTGGCGAATCGTTGTTTCCAGTGCCAGTTTCCGATTGCAACTTCGACTGGGCCAGAGCATGGTGGGAAAGTCAAAGTGCGACATCTGGAAGGGCGCAAAGGCAAAAGATGCAAAAGGCTCAAAGGAATCGATCTGGAGAAGCAGGAGAGAAAAGACCATCTCACCGTGCATACAGAAGATGATGAAGGCCGTGAGTCTGTGAGGGGTCCAAGGTTGGTAGGGTTTCGGGGTTTGGAGGATTGAGGTTGGGGTGCAGTGCCTAGGATTCTTATTGGCTGTAAACTCAACTTTTAAAACTTTGGGGCTCTTGTAAGGTAGTCGATTTTGAAAGTTTTAACCTTCAGTTGACTGGGTTTTGGGCCAGTGAGGATTTGGTGTACGGTTGTAATGCACAACAGCATAGAGTCGTGGGTGACATGAGCGGAGGCCACTGCATGGATCCACCCTTTAAAACGACCTGGCAAGAGGCTATCATCGAATGTGCTTTAAGGCATCATGCCCGGTCTTGTCTGTTGTATTTATTTTTCGTGACCGATCTGACCGTGCTTTGCTCTTCCGGAATTTCGCCCTGAAATTCTGAAACCTGTGTTGAGCTACGCTATTTTCCACTTCAGCCTGTCCCTAAGTCTCCATGTACTCGCGTCGATATAGGGTTTAGGATTTGAATAGGGTTTAAGGGTTTAGGTTCAGGGGTTTAGGGTTCAGGGCTTAGGGGTTTTGGGCTTAGGGGTTTGGGGTTTGGGGGGGTTTCCGTGTTTCGACTCTTAAGGGGTTTAGAAATTAGTAGGGGTTTTGGGCTTAGAAGGTCAGAGGCCTCCCTGGCCCCCCTGGCCTACCTCACCTCCCTAGTATGGCCGGTCAAGTTGGTCACGCGCGTTGGCCGTGGGGTAGAGGTCTCTCCAGGCCCTCATTTGGACCCCTGGCCTCTTGGCCCTCCCTGCACCCTCCAGAAATGTGGAAAACTGGGGCTGCTTGTCGGGCCAAGTGCCAAAATCGAGGTCACACTCTTTCTTTGTGTGGGCCTACTCTAATCTAAACCCTTCGGGACTTCAGAGTCCTGCCCCTGCTTGCCTGAGGTTGAAGAAATAAAGAAAACCGTAGAATGAGTTTAGGTGCTAAACCCTAAAAGGAATAGGTTTTGGTGGTTTTGCCGCCTTAGACGGCGTGGGGTGGGAGAGTGAAAATAAAGAGCCAGCCACAATCAGGCTCAAACGTTTGCACTCGAAATTACATTGTCGCAACCTAATTCCGCTTATGCGCCCTTCGACGGCAAACCCTAAACCCTAAACCCTAAACTCAGGGCCTAGGCCGCCCACCTTCGATGGTGGGCGGCGCTTATGCCCTTCGACATCGATGGCGCAGGTCGATCCAGGACGCTCGCCCGCCGTCCCACAGCCAGGGATACTGTAGCACCCACGTTAGGCCCGGTACCGGGACACGTTCTCCCCGGGACCAGTACTGGTCCCTATTAAAGCAAAAAACCCTAAACCCCAAGCCCTTCACCATGAAAAGGCACCCCCCAGGGGGGGCTTGGGACCTGCAGCAACCAGAGTTCGAGGACCCAGCAGCCTCCAGGCGGGTCCTTGGGGGAGACCAATGTGGAAAACTGGGGCTGCTTGTCGGGCCAAGTGCCAAAATCGAGGTCACACTCTTTCTTTGTGTGGGCCTGCTCTAAACCCTTCGGGACTTCAGAGTCCTGCCCTGCTTGCCTGAGGTTGAAGAAATAAAGAAAACCGTAGAATGAGTTGAGGTTCTAAACCCTAAAAGGAATAGGTTTGGGTGGTTTTGCCGCCTTAGACGGCGTGGGGTGGGAGAGTGAAAATAAAGAGCCAGCCACAATCAGGCTCAAACGTTCAATCGCCAGAGGACGATGCACTCGAAATTACATTGTCGCAACCTAATTCCGCTTATGCGCCCTTCGACGGCAAACCCTAAACCCTAAACCCTAAACCGTTTAGAAGGTCAGGGCGTCGGCTTTAGTCCCGCAGCGCAGGCATCGGAGAAGATCAGCTCAAAAGAAGTGGACGACATGGAACCTCGGCCCCAGAGCTCCATAGATTTGCTTATTTAATTGTATGTATGTATATATTATGTATATATATATATATATATATCACAAAGTAAGTACATATATATATATATGTATATATAGAGAGAGAGAGTTGTATATGTAATTACAAGTGTATATAAGTACATGTATGTACATATATCTCTGTGTTTATACGTGCCGATACACACACACACACACATATATATATATATATATATATATACACACACATGTATATGTAGGGTGTTGTTTTTGTTCAATGGGCTTCCCTGAAGGAAGCTTTGTTATAGCAGAACTGAAGCTGAGAGTTCCTCCTAAACCGGGACAGTTCGCTTGCTTTTCCTTGACGCCAGTCCAGGAACTCACATTCGACGACGGCTCTCGGAAAGTCTGTTCCTTAGGGGTACTTTGAAATACTTTTGAATTTTTGGTTATTATACTCCCTAAGAAAACAGCTAAAATTATAATTTTTGCTAAGGTTCTAAGTTCAGTATAGGTTCCTCACACAGATTAGGATGGTTCAGGGATTTGAGGCTTCGGTGTTGTGGGGCAGGTGGTAGCCTTTAGCCTGTTGTGGGATGGTTTTCGGACATATTGGCTAATGTAGGCGCCTAAATAATCACTAGCACTATTTGGCGGTTCTTTAGTATAATTATGGTATAATGGGCCCCAAAACCGCGTTCTAATCATTAAGGCCCCTACTGTTGATGATATAAATCCTGCATGACCCATAATAAGGAATATACCATACTTCCCATATATTCCTTATTATTATGGGCAATGCAGGATTTATATCATCAACCGTATGTTACGGATTCCGGTAGCCACGCCGCACCCCAGAGGCGGTGGAATCCAAAAAGTAGATGCCTTAATGAGGTTCCTATAAAGTAGCCCTTAGTAGCTTAGGGCCCCAATTAGGGGATCTACTTTCTAGATCCTCCCGGAGGTCTGGGCCTGAGTTGGTCTCGACACTCTTGCAGTGTAAGGGCCTCGAGATCTGCGTTGAGGGTCAGGGCTTTGAGTCGAGGTTATTACGACGGCCCTGTGTAGCAATCCCAGCAGATGTCTTGGACATACAGTTTCCGAAAATGAGGGGTTACCTTAGGGTTCCTTTAAAGGGGTTACCATAAAGGTACTATAAGGGTTCCTTAAACGGGTTTAGGGTTTAGGGTTTCCACAAATTAGGGGAACCTTATTTTTGGATTCTTATGATAATAATCCTACTATTTTAAATACGTACTATATTAGGGTCCCCCACCTTCGGAGACTCCCATATAGAATCATGCATATGCCCACACCTGTACATATACATGTATATACATCTATTATATTTATACACACACATAGGAAATGGTATATGGTTATAGATGTAGAGATAGGGATTGATACACTATGTAGGTATAAACATACGTATATGTGTATACATATCTATACATATCTATATGTATATATATATATGTAGATATTTCGCTTCGCAGAATAGGTACATATACATAGACTAAAACGTTACAACCCCTAAACCTTAATCCTAAACCCGAAACCCTGACCCCCAAACCCTACGCCCTGGCATCCTTTAAGTAGCAGTTGGTATGGCTTGGAGCCCAAGGTCTTAAGTTGACATATTGTCATTGTTGAAATCTGGAGTGTCGGGTCTAGCTTCAGGGTTTAGGGTTGACTATTTGCAGAGTTTCGATGTAAACTCAGGTTCCGCGCTGTTGCGCATGGTGTCACCGGTCTTTGAGAAGTTGCTGGCCCAAGGCACGAAGAAGGTCGAAGTGAAGGCGGCTACCGCGCACGAGTTCGATGCGCTTCTGAGTAGCTGATTAAGTAACCTTCAACCTGTTTGGGTGAGAGAGTACAGGCAAAACCCTAAACCTTAAAGAGTCCCTCAGGCTGAACCCGACGCCCTAGAATCCTCAGCCCTAAACGGAGACCATTCGATCTCCCTGGGAACCGGACGAGTCAGGTTTTACAGCCTGCTCCTGCCGGGGTACTTTCGCAGCGACAAGATCACTGAGGCGAACGGTTATCTATAACATGAATAGCTAAAGTAATAGTGCGATCGGCATGATTCAGATTAGTGTGAATTTGACTATTTGTAATACGCTGATTTTCGATGAGAACCTGATGTCATATTATAGCCTCTGGTAATATAAGATGACTTTACTATGTGTATATATATATGTACACTTCTTTACATAAGCAATATATGACATCTGAGGACAACCTGGGCCCTCTTCTGGCACTGAGCGACCACTACCAGGTCGACTTCGTGAAGTGGGGCTGCGAGGACCCTTCTAGAATCGTAGGGGGTTCAAGGTCGAGGGTTGCCCTAAGCTCTAACTTAGATCCCCAATACCCAACCTTTAATCTTTTTGGGCTCTTGTAGTTGAGTAGGAGTCGGAAAGTTTTACCTTGTACTTCTGTGGCTTGTTGGGGTAGTAAGCTAAACCATCAAACCTTAAACCCTAAACCCCTAAACCCTAAACCCCTAAACCTCATTGCATTTAAACAAAAGCCATCAAACCCTACGAGCCCTTCCACCCGAAACTTGTACCCCCGAACCCTCCTTTCAGCTGCTCTAAACCCTGTCCCTAAACCCTAAACCCCATAGGCCCCATAGTAGTTCCTTTTTGGGGATTACCTTCTAGGATTCTAAAAATGAGCCCCAAAAAGGAACTACTATGGGGCCTATGGGTACGCCGACAGGAGAAGCTTCGCAGCCTTCCGGTCACAGTTAGCCGACTCGTTCAAGCCCATGACTGCGGCCTAGATGATCAGTACCTTCCCTGGGCTTTGGAGTACCATACTTTACTACTTCTTTCTTAAAGGAACCATCATGAAATAGAAGTTTATTCTTTCTTCTCCCTGGATACTTAAAAGCCCAGTTCCGAGCGGAATGAGTACGCTTTACTTGTGTGGTGCTACAACCCCTTTCGAGCCCTAAACCCCAAACTTTTGGGGGTTGATGTGGACGATGAACCCTAAGGGTCGTAGGTCGTTATGGGGAATACTTCCCCAAATCATAACAGTAAGTACTAGTATAGAAACCCCACGCTCTACTACATTGGTACTTTGGACCCTTTGGGGAAGTTGAAGACGAGACGAGCTCAGCAGCAGACCAAGGCGGCAGTTACTATAGGGGCCTAGGGTTTAGGGGGTTCCCTATTGTAGTTATAGTATAAGGGGCCCCAAAACCCTACTCTAATTATTAAGGCCCCTATTTTAACCAAATGTGCACCAAGTGGCCAAGTGCGCCTGCATCCCCAATACCTAACTATAGTCTCCATTGTAGTTCCTTTTCTTGGTTAACCCGTTTTATGTTTAGGACCCTATAATAGAGATTTTGGTTAACCAAAAAAGGGAATTACAATGGAGACTATAGGTAACTTTAAACATTTTGGGCTCTTATAGTTCAGCAGGAATCGGAAAGTTTAACCTTCTATTTCTGTGGCTGGTTGGAGTACTCAGAGAAGGCCAAAAAATACAGATTGCCTTTGGGGGCATATGAACTCAGCACCCAGAGCGCCCAATACCCCTTAATTAAGGAATATAGCCTAACCCTTAATATGAATCCCCCATGCTTTAAGCTATGTATATTCCTTCATTAAGGGCTAATGGGTTCCCTTAAACCCTGAACCCTATAATTAGATCCTTAAAGGAACCCTAGGTATTCCTTAATTAAGGGGTATTGGGCTCTCTGGGCAACTAAGGTATGCCCGTTGCCTGAAGAAGCTCGGGGAGTGCCCGCAGTTGCTCAAGAAGGAGGACGCAGAGCTCTCTTACGTGAGGTTTAGGGGTTTAGGGTTCAGGGTTTGGGGGGATCTAGGGTTCCTTTAGAAGGGTATTGTAAGGTTTCCAATAATAAGAGGGTTTAGGATTTAGGGGTTTAGGGTTCAGAGTTTTGGGGGTTTAGGGTTCAGGGTTTTGGGGTTTTCGGGGCTTAAGGTTTAGGAGGGGCATTATATTCCGCGGCTTAGGGTTGAGGGGTCAGGTTCCTTTTGATAAAGAAGCAGGATCTCGAGGAGCTGGGGCGGACCAAGCCAAATTTGTTGCTGGAGGTGGCCTGGTCCATGCGCGAGGAGTCGAATCGTGACAATAGTGGAGAGAGTGTCGACAACGATTTCGCGCACGGCTGCCCTTACTCGAAATATAAATGAAGTTGTAGTGGAGCCCTGGGTCCGATTCGTGCATGATTTCGAGCACCCTCCGGGAGACGTGACTGTGACTCAAGGACTTCAGGAGACTGCCTCTTGCTATAGTACAATACGTCTGCAGTCTGCAAAGACGCCCCGCCCCGGCTGACATTGCGCGAAAAGGTCTCACGTGCTGCACACCTGGTTTGTCTGGGGCTCCGAGTCCAGGGTTTAGCGCTTAGGGTTTGCATCTCTGAGGGGCTTCTGTTTCTGCATCCACATGCGGTAATTAGTTCTCTGAAGGGTTCTGTTGTATGGGTGCTGTGCTAGTTTGGGGACCTGAAGACGGACCTAATTTAGAGAACTACTCACATGAGTGGAATGAACGTGTGGGTGCGCCTACTTTTCTGATACCGAAGTTATATGGCGGTGCAACATGTCATTCCACCCGTTACCGTATCATACTTCTGCTACCTTGCCCTGAAGGTTTCCCCGTTTTCTCTGCTAGGATGTGCGCTGTACTGTGTGGTACGACAATCGATGAACATTCGACCGTATGAGTTCGAAGAGCACGCCGACTGCTATGCCGGATGACCTTGCAGTGTACAAGTCAGTCCTCTCGAGCCCAGCTACAGCTCATCAGACGTTAATGAGTTTAATATAGGCGTCCGTACAAATAGTGAATGGTAGCTTCCCTTGCAGTCCTTGTGTAAGCACAGTAGAATATACCCCAATACCCTATTCTAACTATCGAGGCCTCTGACCCAAAAAGCCCGCAACCTCGCCCTCGACTCTAGGCACTATACCCAGAGACTCCAATATCCCTTAATTCAGGAATATACCTTAGATCATATAAGGGATCCGACTACAATCTAAGGTATATTCCTTAATTAAGGGATATTGGAGTCTCTGGGTAAGTCTTCTAGCCCTCGATGTCAAACGGCTCACTGAGGTCCTTTGCAGATTGATACCTCGGATGGCGAGGTGGGGCTTCACGACGTGACAAGTCGGTAATTATCAAGAATATGAAACAAACCAATAATTAGGACTGCATGTACAGCCATCTTACTAATAACAAGGCCAACAACAAAAATCATAATATGAGGATCCTCGCATGGAGGACCCAAATTAGTTGCCTAGTTTTTTGTAATTGCCGGGATTGATGCAGCAGCTTGCCTAGACGTAGACCCCGCAACAAGCCTTTTGAAATCTTAAACTCAACCCTGAGCTCTAAGCCCCAGGCTCCAAGACCAGAAACTCTAAGCCGTAAGCTCACCCTGGGCCCAATGTAGTTGTTGCCTCTCAGACTCCATAAGAAGGTATTTTGGGAGCATCCTCTCTGACGTTTGGGTCTGGGAAGTTGAGTTGTGCATCGCAGTTGAGTTGTGCATCGCTTACCATCTTGAAGTGTGCGACCCAGTTTGGTTAAGTCTCTACCTGCGCAAAAAGCCACAAGCACCAAAGCTTTTGGGGATTGGTGTCAACCGTACCTAAGCACCTTCGAAACCCGACAGCAGCTCATAGCTTTTTATTACATTGAACTCGCACTCTGCTTGACAAAGAGCACCCCGCACAAAGAACAAGATGAACAAACTCTCACCGATATTAATACCGAGCCTTAGGGTTTAGGGTTTACCTTAACCCTGAAGAACCTACCTTGTTAAGGACTTATATAAGGAAATCATAATAATAATAATAATAATAATAATAATAGGGAATCCCAAAAAGGTAGGTTCTTCAGGGTTAAGGTAGGGTTTAGCAGTCTGAACCTCGAGCCCACCCGATAGGGCTCGGGACTTTGGAGTTGAAGGTTCAGGTGTTTTCAGAATGTGGGAGTTTCCGAAAATTAGGGGTTTTAAAGGGTTACCATAAGGGTACTATAAGGGTTCCTTGAAAGGGTTAGGGGTTAGAGATTCCGAAAATCAGGGGTACCTTAATTTGGGGTCCTTATAATAATAAGGATCCTATTATTTAGGGCATTATCTTAGGGTCCCCTATTTTCGGAAACTCCCATGTCGGGTTGAGGCTTAGGGTCCGCGCCCTCAGCTTTAGTTTAGCGGCTACGGTTGCAAAAAATGGCTGTAGGCTTTCGCCGTATACTGAGCTACAAGAGTTTTGTTATCATAGTTTACCCTACACCCGCAGACCTTACAACCCCTCAACCCAGAACCTCACTCCGCACAGCTGCAAGGCGGAACAGCTGGTGGTCCTAGCTCTTGCACTGCTTTCGGAAAGGAGGAGTGGTCGTTGGGACTTGCCTAAGCCCGTCCCTAACAACCGAGCTCAGCGCAGGGTTTAGGGTTCAGGGTTAAGGATCTTAGGTTTTAGGGTCCAAGGAAAGGTACTGTAGGCTTTAGGGATGGAAAGGGGTTAGCTTGTCCTCCAGGGCTTTTGGATTTAGTTTCGGTTCTACAGATGCCGAACTTACCCTCAAACCCGTAGCGTGAGACCCTGCATTCAGCACCGACAGTGGCTGCGTTCAAGAACACCCCATGTGTTGGAGGCTGTGAGGCTTGCAGTTCGGAAGACGCAGCCCAAGCCGTGGCCAATGATGTTGCCACCACAATCAATAAGGATCCTATTATTTAGGGTATTATCTTAGGGTCCCCTATTTTCGGAAACGCCCATGTCGGGTTGAGGCTTAGGGTCCATGCCCCCCATCGGGGGATCTTGCTGCATCTGCAGTCAAGCTAGCTGCCCCCGTCGTTGAGTCTCTTGAGAGACTCAAAGAAGGCCACAGCGACAATAGCACTGCACCCCAGGCACTCGACCAGAGTTTGGGTTATTTGGTAGCTGCTCTTCAGGAGGGTTCCGCAACAAAGACATGTTGAGCGGAACATAGACTGTGATAGACTCAAAAGAGAAGGTCACAGTGTGGGTCCAGCAGTGATCACCCTCCAAACTCGTCTTGGCCGCAGCACGCTCACAGGAGGTGACGTACAAGCCATGCAGGCTATCGTAGTGGTGGTTCTTCGGTTGTCAGACGGCACCACGTTTGGCACCCTCGTTACCGAGGGAATCCCGCATTCAGTTTCCCTGAGCACCTCCCGAGACATGAGAGCTGACACAAGGTGGCTCATGGAGGCATAGTCTGTAGCAGAAGCCTCAGCTACGGAGACCCGGGCAAGCAGGGCATCACATTCAAGAAGCTCCTCCGATTCCTGCTGGAAGCTTTCAAGATCACCCCGCCCTTTGACATAATCCCGAATCCCGAAACCCTATAACAGTGGGTTTCTGGTGATGCTAATGCAGTATGGAGCTGAGGGCAGAGACCGTCAAACGCGCCCTTTGCTGCTGCTACCACTACTACTTCATTGGTTCCTGCTTGGTTCTAGTTCTGTCACCCTTACATTTGCAACGATTCGCAGCACCAAGCCTGCGTTCTCACAGTTTGCTTGAAAGTCACAGCAGTCCGATTTAGGCTTTGCGGTGAAAATCCTAGTAGTCGAGCAGGTAACCTTTAACCTTTTTTTGGGTAGTATTATTCCAAAATCCCAAAAGAACCAAAAAGGTTAACCTTTAGTTCACCATGATACCCTTCAAGTAGGAAATTGAGGCTATCTTGCCTGGCGTCCTGACACTGGGGAGCAGGATCATACTGTATTTCGCGCTTACGGCCCCTCTTTGTCTGAAAGCCCAACACCAGCCAGAGTGGGATATGTGTAAACCTAAACTCCAAGTCCTGACTAAACCCTGACAGACTCGTGATTGAAGGATTCCTTATTTTGGCATGGTTTGCCTGTATATGTTCTTGAAAATATAGGGTTTTGTTGTTTGGCGGTGGGGTTAGGCTTGAGCCTAAACTTCAAGCCTACAGGAACTCCGCTTCGTCCCCCTTCAAGTCCTGGCTGGAATTGGTGGCTTCCGAGCAGCCCCCTCTTGCCTTGCAGATGTCGGACAGGCTCCTTGGGGTTCGGGGTTTATCGAGTCCTGAACCTAAGCCCTAAACCTAGGCTTGCCCAAACAGCACTGGATAAGTTCCTGTGAAAGTTTGACTGGCAAAGCCCGAGCTTGAAGTGTCTACCCTATAAACCCTACTGTAAGTGACGGACTGCTTTAGTAAAACTAGACGGGTTCAAGGCGAACGTCCGCTTGTCACGTGGAAGGCTTCCGTTGCAATGAAGCCCGGCATCCCTCAGCCCTAATATAGGGGCCTAAACTGAGATCCCCAATACCCACATTTTTAAGTCTTTTGGGCCCACAGCCCATACTATTTGAGGCTTTTGGGCTATTTTGAGCCTTACTGTTAGCCTAAGATCCCCAATACCCAACCTTTAAACTGTTTTGGGCTCTTGTAGTCTAGTAGGAATCAGAAAGTTTAACCTTTTGTTCTGTGGCTTATTGGGGTAGTAAGTAAATAATTACCTATAGGGTCCTAACACTTTGAGGAACCTCAGAATGTAGGGTTCCTGAAGCCCCAACGACACCCAAGGGCTCTTTCTAGGAGATTCCGGACCCTCCTAAGGAGATACCTGGACCCTTAGGGTAAGCCTTTCAACCTCAACCAATCAACCTCGGACCCCTCAACCCCAGATCCTGAACTTGAGGACCGAAAGCGTTGAGATCGTTCGGGTAAGCAACACCCGATGGGTCCAAAGCCCCCAATAATAAGGTACTGTGGTTTAGGATGGTAGTTTTGTGGGTTAGGATTTTGGAGAGTGTATGATTGGTAGGTATTTTGGACCCTTAGGGATAGGACCAAGGCTCCACAGTCGCAGCGCTACTAGGAACGCTTTGGAGTTTAGGGTTTTAGGGTTTAGGTTTGGTTTTCGGTTTACGGGTTAGGGTTTAGGGTTTGACAGCTCGGGTGGTTGTTCTGCTTGGCTTTATGAGAATGCTTCTGATACGGGCGGTTAAGGTTTATAGGGTTTAGGAAGGTCAGGGTTAAGGGCTGTTGCCTCGGCGCATCATGGGGGAGCATGGCAGTAGACCTGCCAAGTTTTCCGACTATGAAGGCCCCGAAGTTCCAATCTATAGGCCCTGCCAAGATCCAATTATAACTACTGGCCTCTAAATTAGTTTCCGAGTCTTCTTCAAAACAAACTTAATCAACTCCCAGCATGTGTGTGTATGTGTATGCGATTTCCCCACCGGACCCGTGGCTAAAAAATCTCAACAGCTGAACCCCGCACCCCAAAGGACTAGCCTAAATCCTCACCCTAAACCCCTAGCCAGCTCTGTTTGGGGAGGCCTTACCAGCCCTTGCTTTCGGCTTGACAATTTGAGAGATTCAGCTGCAACCTTTGAACCCAGGCGTGACCCTAAAGCCGAGGTATCACCTTATCCCGGAACCCAGCTTGAGCATTCCACTTAGGGTTTTGGGGGTTTGGGGGTTTGAGGTTTAGGGCTGTTTTAAAATCCAAGCCCCACCTCCCCTGGATATCTTAGTGGTCGAGTAAGTGATCCTTAATCGCTTCATGATACTGCAGCCCCGTGCCAATCCCCTACATGCCCTAAACCCGGACCTCTAAACCTTCAACCCTCATCCTAAACTCCTAAACCCTGAATCCTGAACCCTAAAGCCAATCCTCAACTCTGAACCCTAGACCCTCAACCCTAATCCTAAAATTACAATCCTGGACCCTAAACTTCCTCAGCCCAATCCTCAACCAGCCTAAACCCTCAAGCCCAATCCTAAACCCTGAATCCTGAACTCCGAACCCAATCTTAAACGCCACGCCCTAAAGTCCCTAAACTTTGTCGTAGTTGGGTAGGTAGCATCACACATTCTTTATGGATACTTAGACACAATAAGGGACAACACTTTACCTGTTTAATGCTATCCAATCCATGAACCAGTCAACCCAGGGTTGTGTCTGTGCAGGCAGCAATCCATCCTGGACACGAGCTCAGACCCTAGGGATCTAAGGACTCCTGTAGTAAGGCTTTTGGTCCCAAAGACCATACTACTGTTGATGATATAAATCCTGCATGACCCATAAAAAGGAATATACCATAATTCCCACATATTCCTTATTATGGGTAAGGCAGGATTTATATCATCAACCGTATATCAGGCTTCTGGGCTATTTTCATCCTTAGGGAGAGAAGGGGTTCGAGTTGCAGGGGATCTTGGGTTCGTTGTCTCGGGCTTTGGGGTCTGAGGGTTTGTGGTTTAGGGTTTAGGGGTTCAGGGCTTACGGTTTCGGGCTTTGGGGTCTCAGGGTTTGGGGTTTAGGGTTTGGGGGTTTCGGGCTTTGGGGTCTTAGGGTTTGGGGTTTAGGGTTTGGGGATTTGGGTAGGCTTGAGGCTGGGTTGATCGAACTTTCCCGATGTTGGGTCGTAGGTGTGTGTGTGTGTGTGTGTGTGTGTGTGTGTGTGTGTGTGTGTGTGTGTGTGTGTGTGTGTGTGTGTGTGTGTGTGTGTGTGTGTGTGTGTGTGTGTGTGTGTGTGTGTGTCTGTCGAAGGACTTGGGGTATTCTTGGGTGGTTGTCAAAATTAGGGTCCCTTTTGGGTCCCTATTATAATACGGCACCTGTTATTTAGGGTACCCTAAAATGGACCATAATTTTGACAACTACCCTCTTTGGCCGTAAGCTCCACCTGGCTGCCTCCCAGACACTGGTTTGATTCGGCCTCTTGTTTCCATCGGGACATCCATTTTCTTGCATACCGTTTCAAGGCGAGCAGGAAATGGATTGAAGGCCAGAGGCTGGTCTCGGATAGGAGCCTAACGCGGGATCGTGAAGAGGTGGTAGCCTTCCTCTGCATCCCGATAAAAACGTCCCAAAACCTACAGCCTAAGCCTCAAACCCCAAACCCACATCTACTGCACATGCTCTCCCCCAAAGCCGTGCCGAGCTTCCGCACGCCCTTGCAGTATGAGGTTTGGTTTTTGCGGGTTATTCTGGGCTACTATATCGGGGTTTAATATAGCTCGGCCTCATAGCCGGATCTTAGTTCGGAAAGCGATCTTTCAGTGAGTCACAGGCAACTCAGAAACCACTTTCAAATTCTAAAGCCTGACTATGTCCACCCTGAGCCCTGCGAAACTGTTTCTCTTTGGGCCCAAAGCGCTTCGGGGTTGAAGGGTTGATGGGGCTGCGATATTTGGGCTGAGGGTCAAGGGTTGAGGTTTGGGGCTAGTAAGTAGTAAAAGCCACACGGAGTGTATTTGCAGCTGCCTTTGTTTCACGTCCCGGCTGGACTCTGTTGAATTTCCGAAGCCCAGAACCCAAGCACAAACAGTAAACTCCAAACCCGGAATCCTAAACCTAAACTCAAACTAAAGACAGCGAGTTCGACCCTGAGATACTGAAGGCCGGCACCACTGTGGAATCTACCAAAGAGCAGGCTGTTTCTGTTCAGGTTCAGGGTGTAGGGTTTGGGGCTTGTAGTTTCAAGGGCTTTTCGGGTTTATGGTGCCCAGGTGGCACACCAAAACCCTGCCCTAGCAGACAGCTTGTAGTTTACAGGGCTTAGCGTGTGTGGCGTTCAGGGTTTACAGGGCGTCGGCCCGGGAGTTACGAGGTTTAGGGTTTAGGGGTTTAGGGTTGAGCGCGGTTCTTGGAAAGTGTTTGTAAGTTTTAGCTGCTATAATCCTTAAGATACCGCTGAAAGCATACTTTTTGCAAGGGCAGCAAGTTCAGCAAATGTCTGCAAGGCTACAGGCAGGGTTTGGGGGATATGTGGTTTAGGGCTTCTAGACTTTAGGGTTTCTGGTTTAGGGCTTCTGGACTTTAGGGTTTCTGGTTTAGGGCTTCTAGACTTTAGGGTTTCTGGTTTAGGGCTTCTAGACTCTAGGGTTTCTGGTTTAGGGCTTCTAGACTTTAGGGTTTCTGGTTTAGGGCTTCTAGACTTTAGGGTTTCTGGTTCAGGGCTTCTAGACTTTAGGGTTTCTGGTTCAGGTCTCTCTGTGTGCTTCGGGCTTACAGATAATGATGTTCCGATTTGGGAGTTTCCAAAAATTAGGGGTACCTTACTTTGGGGTCCTCATAATGAGGATCCTACTATTTAGGAAACTTCGGAAACTCCCATTTTCCTGCAATTACAGTGGGGTTTAAGGTACACTGGGTTCCCCTAAACCCGACAAGCACACTGCAGCTGCGGGCATTATTCGACTCTCATGCACTCGGATTTGCTCGAAGCAGGAAAATCGAAGCTCCGAGACAACATGCACTCCTAAACTCTCTTTTTTGCATCTAGGCCTATTGCGGTATTCATCCTTCGAAATACATGCCGCCTTCCCCTGGCTGTGGAAGGTCGGACGGCCCCCAACGTCGGTTGCAGCTTTTGCCAATTCCGACCAATGGCGGTTGGTGCTCCACGGAGGGCGGAGGGGGGCACCCTGCGCTGGCGAAACCGAAACACCCACAGCCTGGGGCCGCAAGATTTCATCCGTGTCATTCGGGACAGCAGAAAATCCCGGGACGGAAGAAGAAACGTTACTCTACAGGGAACTCCAGAAAGTTGGAATATGGTTTCATGGTAGGATACCCTATAAATTACCATAGAAGGGTTAGGATAATCATATTCCAACTTTCTGGCTTTTACCTTAAGCCCTAAACAAGTCAGCTTTGTTGGCCCCATTGTCCCTAAACCTTTTACCCTTTGGGGACTCGGGGCTTAGGGGCCTAAACTTTGGTAAGCGTGGTGTTTAGGGCTAGGCTTCAGGGTGCAGGCAATTGAACTCTAGTGAATCTAGTGTCACGAGCATCAACGCCTAAGCCTGAACGCCTAAGCCCCAAAACCGTACAACCACCTAAACCCTACAACCACTAAACCCTAAACCCTACAACCTATACACCCTAAACCCTACAACCACTAAACCCTAAACCCTACAACCTATACACCCTAAACCCTACAACCTAAACCCTTACAAAAGAACCTAAACCCGAATCTCCGAAGCCTTCAGGCCTCAAGAGGGTTTAGGGGTTCCGGGTTTAGGGTTTGGGGTTTCGAGCATTGCACACCAGATCCCTGCACTCTTGAAGTTCCACTATTTCTGGACCCTCCTTGCTGGGATCTTTAATGCAAAGACACCCAGAAAAGGACTCCGAAATCCGAATCGCACAAGCCAGAGACGCCAGGAGCCGTAGTTAAGAGAAGCATTCCTGAATCAGTCTTCATGCCAAAGGATCCCTGTACCATTGAAGAGCTCTTCCCTAAACCTAAGTTGTCAGAATCTGGTAAGGACCAACCTTTCGTTGAAGGATGCTGCTATACGTGATCATACGAATCCCTCTGCAATTTATGGATTGTTCCTTAGTGTAGGAATCAAGGGGTTTGGGGGTCTCTGGGAATCAGATGACTCGGCTTCGTGATGCGGTGCTGGCTCTGGCACATCCTTCCGATCTCACGGCCGAGGCGATCTACGGGGTGTAGAGTTTATGCTTGGGATTTAGGGTTAGGGATGTGTCATTCCGGGGTCCCTTCTTGAAGAAGCTGCAAGATCAAAGGAGTTTGTTTGTGGAGGGTGCGCTTAACCCGAGTCCCATGGCGCGGAGAGGGCGGCGGTTGATAGCGTAATTCCTGTATGACTGTACCGGAAGTACTTGTCGATATTTCACTATTGTTGCAGTGCCACAAACCCAAGGCTTTTTGTATGCTGGGTTCCGCAGGAGCCTTCGTATCAAACCTATTATAAGCCCTCAGACGTGTCAGCAGAAATATGGAAGCCTAAATAATTTCCAACATTATTCCGTAGGGCTCCTTATGATATACTATAACCTGTCCGGAAATCTTTTCCAACTATGAGGCCATATTTGGCCCCCCTTACAGGGCCGCGGTGCACTGGGCTTAGGAGTCTGTCGTGTATGGCTTTGATACATGCTGGGATTGCAGGTTTCGGAGAAGCTTCATTTAAGTTTCTGCGGCTTGGAGTTTCCCGGATTTCAGAAAGCTCTACGACGTCTTAAGCCCTCTATCTCGGACCCTCGTGGTTCAGGCAGGATAGGTTTTCGCTTCTTTGAACTGTCCCAAGCCTTATTTGTCACCACTACTCTTGCCGACATCCTTGAAATTGTCGAGATGGCAATCGATGCGATTGTCGCGGTAATGACCGCCCTTGCACCCTTGCATACAACCACGAAGCCATGGTCAGGCGAAACTGGAGGAGGCCAATTGGGCACTGGGTGCAGGGATCTCGGCGGTAGGGGTTTACGGTTTGTTTAGGGGTTCAAGGTTTCGGGTTTAGGGGTTGTTGGGGGTGTAAGGTTTCCTGGCTTTAGGGAAGTTTAGGAGCTAGGGGTTTAGGGGTTAAACGGTATTTAGGGTTTAAGGGCCAGGAGTGGTGCAGGATTTCGGCCACCGAAACCGTAAACCCCTGACCCCCAAGCTTTGCTTCGACCGTTACGCGTTTTGGAATGTAAGTTTTCTGGTATTTTTGGTGTGTGGAAAACGTCAATAATCATGGAGACGACAGTGGGAATGGAGCTCTTTCTAAGGAGACCCTGAATGAACAGGGCACCTACGTTTTGCTTGTTTTGGAACCTTACCCAATGCTGATTTGCGGGCCCAGGTATTTAAAACAATCACCATGCAAAGCCAGGATCGAGTATTATTTGTGGTTGCTTGTGCTTGGTTTTCAAAACTTTCTAGGAGTCACTTGCCGCGTGTGTCCCCAAAAAACCCTACAGCAGTTGACGGGCAGAACAGAAGAGCAACATAAACCTCTGCTTGAACAAGGCCTCTCTCCTTGGAAATAAAAAATACAATCCTAAACCGTAAGGGTCCAAGTGCGTGGTAACCATATACTCTCCCAATTACTCGCCTACATAGCTACTATCCGAAACTCCAATGCCTGATTAGTGTGTCGTTTAAACCCTTTCCGAAACCCTCAACTCTATAAGCCCTACAACAAGGAATCTGATTACGGCACAGGCCTTGGCTTGGCAGCTTTCCTAGAGAACTGCCTTTAGCCTTGAGAAAACCTTCCGTTGAATCAGGATACTCAGGAATGCTTCAAGCGTGTGTTTTGGTGGGTTTCAGTAAAGCCCTAAGCCGCAGCCCGTTGAAACGGAACCTTTTGTTCAGAACCACCCCTTTTCAGATGTTGCTCCACCAACGTTGGAACCTGTTGGCGGTGCTCCACTCAGGATCCGAAATTCCTAGACCCCAAGTATCCGTGAATTTGGTCCTAAACCCACGAATTCCAGGAGCCCTAAACCCAAAATCCTAAACCCCTACAGCCAGAAGCCCAAATCCTAAACCCTAAGCCCGAAATCTTAAACCCTGCAGCGGACCCTGCAGTCCCTGAACCTTAAGAAAGGAGTTTCCGAAACTTAGGTTTTCTTTTTAATTTAGGGTTCTTATTATAATAAGGATCCTACTACTTTAGGGCGTTTTTTTTAATTTAGGGTTCTTATAATAAGGATCCTACTACTTTAGGGCACTGTAGTTTAAGGCCCTAAAGTCTCAGTCATCTAGCCAAGGTTGCCGCTCGACGTGCGCAGCATGTCCTGCAACCCGAGGCTCAGGGCTTACGGTCTATTGAGAGGTGAGGGACTTAGGAATGAAGTGCAGGGCTTACGGTTTTAGGGTTCGGGGTTCTACTGTTGATGATATAAATCCTGCATTACGTTAAGGACCCTCAACTATGGGAATAATGGTATATTCCTCATTATGGGTATTGCAGGATTTATATCATCAACCGCCTTGAGAGGTGAGGTGCTCAGGGTCGAAGTGTGGGGCTGCTTGGGGGCCAGGGTTGTTATGGTTCGGGGTTGAGGGTTAAGGGTTCTGGTGAGAGTTTCGGAATGAAGTGTGTAGGGTTTTAGGCTTTTGAGGGTTCGGGGCTTAGGGTTAAGGGTTCTATTAAGCCCGGGGACCCAAGTAGTGTCCTTTAGATATTACCCTTTCTATTTTGGGGTCTACAGCATTTTGGAATTGGTATAGGGCACGCCGAAACCCAGTTTGTTCTTGACAAGTTAGGCTGTCAAACGTTGGTGTTCGCCGCCTACAGACGCAACCTGTTGCAGATTTGTAAATATGTGTTTACTGCCATCGCCGGTGTCCAAAAAATCACCCAGCAATCCAAGTCGAAGAGACGCCGTTTGTGCCTGTATGATGCGCATCGGCGGGAGACCCTTCATACTGTAGGAACCTGATTAAGAAACCTTGGGCCTATAACCCTCAAAAGAGTAGGATTCATATATGGAACCCTGAATAAAGGCCCAAGCAAGGTTTCTTAATCAGGTTCCTACATTACCCCTCATGGCATCGGGAGGGACTCGCGATCTCGGACTACTGGCAGAGCCGGCGGCGAGCTCCACTGCTCGCAAAAAACCAGAGACGAGATCGGAGAAGAGGAAGCGGCAGGAGTCCAATCGCCACAAGAAGGCGAATCCCACGAGGGCACGATTCACACTGCCCTTCCCTAGAACTTCTTTCTCCGGGTCCCCGGACGAGCTTGGCAACACGGGGACATGCTGGGGACTCTTGGGCTTGCGCCATGTCTGCCATATGGGAGTTTCGAAAATTAAGGGGGTACCTTTTTGGGGGGTACCTTTAAAGGGAGCCTTTGAGGGCTCATTGAAGGGATCTAGAAAGAGTTTAGGGTTTCGGATTTAGAGATTCCGCAAATGAGGTGTACCTTATTTTGGGGTCCTTATGATAATGATCCTACTATTTAGGGTACTATATTAGGGTCCCTGATTTTCGTAAACTCCCATATATGCAACATGTGATACACGGGCGGCCAATCCCACATCTGCCCCGCACTCACGGTGCCTTTGTTCCCGCTGATCAGCCTCCTGCGCCCCGCGCAGCAAGAAGATGAGCCCGAAGCCTCAAAGCCCTAAACCTCTCAACCCTAATCCTCAACTGCTTCGGCAATCTCCGGACCCAAAACACTGAAATCCTATTTTTGGGTTTAGGGTTTATTAGAGCCCTAAAACTCTAGTCTACGAGGCATAAAACTCCGATAACTCCAAAATCTTGACACCCATTTTAGCCCGCATAAACCTTCAAAACACCAATCCCCGAAACAGTTTTCAACCGTGTCCGTCCTAAGAACTCCCCTCAAGCCTATTTATGAACCCTAAGTTCCTATTAAATTACTTACTGCTATTAATACTATTGCTATTATTACTACTATTTCTTCTCATTCTGAAACCCTAAACCCTAAACCCTAAAACCCCAAACCCTAAACCCTGAACCCTAAACCCTAAACCGAAAACCCAAAACTACCCCCAAGAGGATGGCCGGCGCGTGCTGCGCCTCCTCATGGTCCCCGACCTCTTTACGATGCGCTCCTAGGCTCGCAAGTAGAACCCCTTTTAGGGTTCAGGGTTTAGGGTTGAGGGTTTAGGGTTTAGGGGGTTTAGGGTTTAGCGTTTAGGGGGTTCAGGGTTCTAGGGTTCAGGGTTGAGGGTTCTAGGGTTAAGGGTTCTAGGGGGTTCAGGGTTCAGGGTTTAGGGTTTTTAGTGTTCAGGGTCTTGGGTTAAGGGTTTATGGGATTCAGGGTTTAGGGTGTAGGGTCACAGCAGGCCAACTGGCGTATTTGTTAGCGGCGGCGGGCCACCGCGCCTCTGAGCATCGCATGCACATCGCTTTCGATTCGCAGGCCTCTGTCATAGAAGTTCTGTCCATCCCTCTTGGCAGCATCATCTGGTGGATTGTGCGAGACGGGCTAGCCCGGGAACTCCTTCGACCGGTAGCCCTGTGGTATGAAGGTAATGACCGGATACCCGTCACACTTAACTCGCATGGTCAGGTGTCCGGGCTCATTACCTCTTCTGAAGTCGCCAGCATGTCTTCGATGCCGCAAGGGGCTCGCGCGTACGTGGGCGGACCCCTGTCTCGAGTGGTTGGCCATCTTACGGCTGGTGGGCTTGTGCTGGCTGAAATCGCAATAGGTAGTGCCGGCTCTGGCGTGTCCTCGGGAGGTTCTCGGTCGCTCCAGCGGCAAATTTTGTGGGTTCTCCTTTGGAGTGTTGGTTGCTGGGGCATGCCGCCTTCAGCCGGGCAACAGAACAGTCTTGCCGTTCGGGAGATCCCCGCCACAGCGCCAGCCTGGGGGGCTCAGCCAACACCTGCACCAGAGACAATGCGCATTTGGACACACACGTTATGTGCTCCGGTAGAGCTGCCATACTCGGACAGCCCAGATCCTACTCAGCTTGCTGCTTGGGTGGCTCTTACTAATCGGGGTGTTGTCGCGGAGGGCGACTTTGTCTGGACTACACCTCGCACTGTTAAACGGGTTGCTCACCTGCTGCACCTGCCTTCCGGGGTTGCGCCGCCTACTCCGTTCTGGCTGCTCCATTTCCGCGGGCGTGGCGTTGTGGTGGCTGTCGTTGTTCCGGGCTTCGATTGGCAGTTCATCGCTCAGCAGGCTGCGGAAGCTTTCGGGGGAGAGCACTTTCTGAAGGGGGCTTTTGGCGTTCATCATTGCGGCCGTGTCTTTCCATATGGCACACAGCTCCCGGTGCCCCCACATGGTGCCATTATCTCACTGGTCCGAATGTCCCAGCCCAGTGGCTCCGGTTTCTCCACGTGGGACTCTCCGCCTGAGTCTTGTTGGGTGCCACAATTCGAATATGACATTTGCCGGGGGCCAACCATGGAATCTGCGATCCGAGTGAGCTCGCTGGTGACTCGTTCGTCGGAAGCACGCGAACCACCTAGAAGGTCCGCGCCCCCATGCCGTCCTCCTTCCGACCAGGCTGTGAGCTCCTCTGCTGCCGCTACGGAGGCTGCGATGTTGGCTCAGCTTGATACGGTCACGCGACAACTCAGCCTGCTTGCTACACGATTGGAGAACGCTGGTGTCCTCGCGGGGATTGACACTTCCCCTGACAGACAAGCCGAAGTTGTTCCGGAGGCAAGCACGACCGCCGGGAATGTCTCTGAAGGATGGTCAGGCGTAGACCACTGGAGAGATTACCAGCCCCGCTCTAATAGCCGATCTATCGGCCTCGCACCCATCATGCTTGCTGCCCTTTGTGGCCGCGGGTGGGGGCTTTTTGGCGCTGGACTCGCTCTAGGATCTCTCGTCCACGCAGCGGACGATGAGGCCCCGAACCCGAGCGAGCCTGCAGCACCCAGCTCTCCTTCTTACACTGGAGTGCAACCCCCCACTCCAGAGACCACTATTGACGGAGAAGGGATGGCAGCCACAGTAAGGGCCAGTGATGATGCTGGAGCTAGCACAGCTGTACCGATTCAGGGAGCTCTCAGTAGTGCTGCTCCACCTTTTGATAGGACCCTAATCCCGGTTCTCCAGCGCCGGGTTGCTGCACATCTGCAAGGGGTAAACATAGGACCCCGGCCGACTCCCTTTATTCCTTATGGTTGTCCGGTCACGATTCATGACCCTTTCTCGCGTGGATCCACTTGCGAACTCCTCACCACGGGAGTCGGCACAGGTTTTATTTTTGAGGAAATGCTTAGGGACTATTCCGCGCGGAGAGGGTGGCAACCTTTGGTTAGCGTGCAACCTCAGCCTGATGCCGAGGCGATACACTTGATCCCTGTTGCCGCAGATCCTTCTCAAGCATCTGTCTTGATACGATCTGGAGAGGCTTTATATCCCAGGTGCCTGTCCCGCTCCATCATTAGAGGTCGAGGTCTTCAAGTCGTGGTGAGAGGCGCTCGAGGTCGTCTCCGCACTCCATACTCCACCGGTAGAGACCCGGAGCGACCTGTCCATCTTCGGGACGGAGACTGTCTACAAGCGGACTTGGGACCTTTTGGTCCCCCTCCTCCCCAGCCCGTGCGCTCACGAGCAGCAGGGTTAGGTCTAGCCCTTATCTTAGGATCCGCTCTCGGACTCCGGTTTCCCATAGCCAGTGCGGTTATGCTTCCCTTACTAGGCGGGTTGCATGCTCCGATCCCGGAATATCGGCGAGGGGGATACTCACTAGGGCACTTCCCCTGGCGTTTGCCTAGAGAGGAGCAGTCGATGGATCATGTCAGTCAATCTCGTGGCTGTCGCACGTTGTACCTGTGCCCTTGGTGTGGACCGCAAGGGGTGTTCCACGGAGCAGGATCCCTTACGTTGGATGCGCTCGCACAGCGTTACCTTGTGGATGATCCAGCGATCCCAAGGCTGCACCCGGTCTGGCCGAACGACCGTTCGGACCGACTGGTCTTTGTCCCAGCAATCAGCGAGACAGCTGGCCTAGTCTGCGTTGTTGCCAGGATCGCTGGCGCCCAGAAGGCGCTTGTGGTGCCTGCCCTGGTTCAGTACGACCAAATTTGCCGCGCTATCCAGTACAACACTCCCTGGGAGGTTTCTCAAGTACGATTTCCGCCGGCGGTCCATGCAGCTCGATTGGTCCGGCCGCGTGCGCCACTTCTGCTCCGTACGGGGGATGTGTTGGACGTGATAGCTTGTCGAGAAGACGCCACAGCCATGTGGCCACAGAGCCCAGCCGTACTTAAGGATGGCACACTATGGACGCGTAAGATTCATTTGGAGTTTTCGCTTCAGGTGTTTCTCTGGCTGCCATCAGCCCAACAGCCTATTTTACATCTTCTCCCAGCCGGATCTGAGTGGGACCCAGCAGCTCTGTCGTTTACTGGGGACTTCCAGCGCGCATTTGCTGGGGCATGGGTTCCGGTTATCTGGAGTCCGAGCCAGTGGATCCATCTAGTGCAGGCCTCCGAGGCCTCCCACACGGCAAATGTTCTTGTGGAAGGCTGTGGGGACCTCACCGCACAATCTGTTGGCAGGATTGTCTCTCCGCAAACCTTTGCTGCCGACCGCGGGTTGGACGCACCTCGGCTCGGGCCTCTTGGCGTTCCTCGCGACCGAGTCATCGACCGATGGCATCTCCGAGATGGAGATGTTGTGTACGACCACTCCGGCCCTGCTTCTGACTATGTAGTCTGGGATGTCAGCAGGCCGAGCTATAGTATATCATTTCCTCTTCTTGCCCTTTTACTTGGCGGACGTGGCGGTGTGCACGCAGGTCTTTCTCTCTCATTGCTCGCCTGCTTTTGTCATAGAGGTGGAGCTGTGCGTGATAGGTCGCGCTCGGCCCGCCGGCACAGTGATACTGAGGAAGACTGCTCAGTCGCGATGGTCGGACGGTGGAGACCGGAGCTGCCGCAACCTCTGGCTGACGTTGTCTCCTCCCAGCGCTGGGATTACCATATCCTGTGCCCCTTTCGGGGCTGGAGCAGTTGCATACATGCCGCACCCACCACCCCGCATGATGCCCTCCAATCGATGGTTGATTCCTGCAGCGGGCCCTGGGCTAGAGGGCACGTTGTCCTGGGCCCGAATCGTATCACGGGCTCGGGGATTGTCCTGCCCATCGCCGGTAGCGGTCTGGCCTCGATCGTTGCACATGCTGGCGATACTACTCGGGCAGTCCTGGTTCCTCGCGTCTGTCGCCTGCACACGCTCCTGGAGTGCTGCCGTCGCTTTCTGGGGGCACCTGGGGACCGTCTTAGCCTGCCGCCTGCCTTGACTTACCCACAGATGCCCCCCGATGCCTTGTTACAACTTCGCGATGGGGATTCCGTTGTGCTTGAGATGGACCACTTCAATCGTGCTTGCCGTGCCCGACCGGATGCGGCGGTGAATGACCTGTATCATCTGAACCACCTCAGCCTTTGGAACTCTAAGTTTAAGGTCCGGCGAGGAGGCTGGGTTTATATCTGGCAGGACTCAGTCAACCCGGACGACCAATGTGAACGACTATGGGTGAGCGCAGGAAGTGTCTGGATGCCTTCCCAGTGCCAGTTCGCGCCACCAAGGGGAGACCCCATATCTCCTAAAATCGTCCCCGTTCCTTGTCTTCAGCCTTATGAATGCCATTTCGTACGGCGGACAGAGCACTTAGAAGCTCAGGTTATCATGCACGATCCCGCTGGGGCCCACGAGACTGAATGCCGTTTGCTCTCGATGACGTGCCGTGGCGATCCTGTGCCTGGAGGGTGGCAACTGCGTTCGGATCTGCGCATCAAGGCTCCAGACAGTACTCTTCGAGATGGGGACGTGCTTGTGCCACAGAGCAGGGCGTCCGCTAGATCTCGCTTGTCTGAGCTCCTGGTTGTCATAGGCTTGGGGCGGCGAGGGCATGTGATCATGTCCCTTTTCCTTTTCGGGCTTGCCCTTCACACAGAGGCGATGGTCATCCCGCCACGCGAATCTCAGGTTGTTGAAACTGCTAATGTCGGGAAGTTCCCATGGCGACTACCAGCCTCGGTGCGGGTCTGTCACGAAACTGTCGCTACAGCAGGCACAGCCCGTCTGTTTTCTCCTTTCGCTGCGGACGCTCCGCCTGTTGACATCGGGCCAGACTCTCCTATTGATGACATCACAATCACCTTGACGAGTTGGAGTCCTGCGTGGCACACCCACATCATGCCATTGTGGCCTGCTCTCTGGCCGCCGCACTTGTGTTTTGTCCCGGTGCCAGACGACCCGCGTTTGGTCTGTATTATGGTGGTCTCGTCCGAGTGGCAGCTCCCACTGCTTATCCCTCGGCGTGCCGATACTAATTGGGTCACAGGCCTTCTCCAGCATTTGGGGCCTGGCTCGGTCTCTTCGGTGCGGCGGCCTGCTCAAGCGGGTGCGTTCATGTTAGGCCCTAACGATGCTGTCGATTGGAGGCATGGTGATGTTCTGCTTGCCCTTGGGCCAAGGGATGCTTCTGGAATGGATCCGCCGTGTTTTGTTAACAGTCTTGCAGTTCGTACTGCGGCCCTTTGGGCTATTGATTTTCGTTGTGCCTGCACGCTCTCCGTTGTCATGTGGACTCCGGGAAAGCGGCCTGTGCGCACCACAATGCCCCCTGACAGCCGGTGGGTTGCCCACGAGGCAACATTTGCAGGGGAATTTCACCAGCGATACCCGGGACGATGGACCCCTGTCCCCTGGGCTTACTCTGACGACGTCCACCTGTGCCTCAGATCTGAAGACGATATACATTGTCACATCATTGTTGAGGACCTCCAAGGAGACAGGCTGCAGGGCACTTGTTGTGCTGTCAACGCACGCATCACGCCTCGTGCATTCGCCCTCTTTTGGGGCGCACCCGAGGGCATCACTCGCCTACTTGGCATCCCGGACGGGGTTGACAGATGGCCCCCGCTCCGCGACGGGGACATACTGCATGTGCCTGAGCATGATAAATCCGCGGTGCATCGGCCTCGACCTTTAGGTCATTGGCTGGCCCTTGCTGCTTGTGCCGCGTCACGTCTCAAGGTTTGTGGGTTGCTCCTCTTGTGGGCTTCAATTCCAGGTAGTGTCACTACGCGCCTTGCTCCCAACTCCGCTGGGGCTGTGCGACACTGGTTGTGGAGTCCCCACCGGGGACGCCTGGGACCGGTTTTGTGCGGGGAGTTATCTGTGCGTGCACAAGAACTATATAACCTTGAACCGCTGTGGCGGTCTGGTTTTGCCCAGGTAAAGCCCCAGCTTTGGGATGCAGAAGTCCACTGGGTTCCACGGGCCACGTCGGCCGATCTTGCTACGGTTCTGGTCCTAGGTCGACCAGGGCCTGCGGTCATCACCCTACCCTGCCTGATCCCAAAGGCACTTCTCATCAAAGTTCTGCAGGGTCATTTCCCTACAGCGACCTGCGTACGAGGTAATCACCCAGCTCTGGGACCCTCCGCTCCGGCGGCCTCTGTTATCCTTTTGCGTGATGGTGACCTACTCGCTGTAAGCGGCGACAGCTGGGGACCTTCCCTGCCGTTCTACTCGACAGCTAGGTTCGACAGCCCTCTGGCGGCGCAGAGGCGCGGCCTGTGGAGCCAGGATCTACCTTTGAAGGATCTGGCGTTGTACTGCTCCATCGGAGCCCAGACGCATTGCCCATTGTAGTTCCGCTGAATGGGCCCCAACGATGGAATGCTAAGGCGTGCTCTCTTCACCCCGCGCTGCTTGCGTGGCCGGACGCGTGGTGGCCATGTCCTTTCAGCACATACAGCCAAGACGGCCTCCATCTTCGATCCCTCACTGATTTTACGGTGCCACCGGTTGGTAGTGTGCGGCCTTGCCAAGGGCCTTCATCGGAGATAGCTCCGATCACGGTTGGGGATGGAGACGCGGCTGGCATTCCTGGCGGCTGGAGCCCGCCTGACTCCGCACAGGTTCCCTTGCCTTTCAGTAGTCGCAGTTGGAGTCACCGCCAGGTCTCCCCAAGACCATTCCTCTTGAGTCTGCTCGCTTGGCTTGCAAGCCGTAGCGCTAATGTGCCCGCGGGCTGGAATAAAGGGTTGCCTAGCTGGAGTCTCCTGATGTTAGGGGTATACCTTGCGGCATATGGCGCGCCAGTGTGGCAACGGGAGTCGGATAACTGGGTTGCTGACCTTACTGAGGTCTGCCAGTTCCAGGCCGATGTGCACTCCACTTGGCTCTCTCGGCGTCAGCGCCATGCCCTCCCTGATGAGCTCCCCACAGCGTACCACCTTGTGTGGGACACGTACCCTCTATGGACAGGAGGGGTCCCTGACGAGCTTTTCATTGCTACCGACGGCAGCGGCTCTGGAACGGGTTCTTGGGCGTTTATAGTCTGGGGTCTTTTCCGGGGTCGCTGGTACAGGATCGACTGGGAAGCTGACAGGTTGTCTCACGTGGACTGGCTTCCGGGCCCCGGCGCCCACAAGATGCCAGACACTAGATCTTTCCACGGCGAGCTTGCAGCTCTGCAAGCGGCCGCCATGTGGTGCACTGCACAGCTAGATCAGTGGAGCCTTTATATGCGCAGCCTCCCTCGAGCGGTCACGATTGCTGTTGATAATTCCTCCGCCCTACTTATCGCGGCAGGGCACGCGTCCGCAGAAGTCCCGTGGGCAGCCGGCACAAGGGCTCTCTGGCAAGCAGTCCAGGCTCGCATATCCACTTTCTTCCGCCATGTTCACAGCCATACTGGTGTTATGGTGAATACCTTGGCCGATGCCCTTGCTACCTGGGCGCTGACCTGTCGGGACAGCGGACCCTTGCGCTCCGCTGGCTGGAAGGAGACCTTCAGCACCATGGCCCCTTGGCTCTGGCTTATCCCCCGGGCGACGCTGAGAGAAGGGCGCCCGTGCTTCTCACTTGCCATTGGGGATGTTAACTGGATCCCTGGCGCTGCACAGTCAGGAGACGACCCCCAGGAGGTCAGCAGCACACCCCAGCCTGTTCAGCTTTGTGTTGTCACTGCGAACATTCAGTCCATTAAGGACTCTCCCTGTAGCATCTTTAATCCCTCGGGTCACGCAGCCCGTCGACAGTTCCTCATGGGGCAGGCTTGTACGCTAGGCATGAGCATCCTATGCCTCCAGGAAACTCGTAGCCGGGCGGGTCGATGGGCAATTGGAGGTTGGCTCACCTGGCGCTCGGGCGCTTGCAAGGGCCAATATGGCTGCGAAATTTGGGTCCATCCACGTGTGGTCTCGCCGCCCCTCCAGCTCGGGGACTGGCGCATTTTGCACAGCTGCCCACGCCTTCTGGTAATCACTTGTGTCGTTGACACTTTCCCTGTCACGATTTGCTCTGCACACGCCCCTCATGCTGAGAGGCCTGATGCAGAGGCTCAGGAGTTCTGGTCTCTTTTGTCTACCGCTCTACAAGCCGCGCCCAGACGTCGAGCCGTTGTGCTAGGTATAGACGCGAATGGAGACTTTTGCTCTGCCGACGACGAAGGTGTCTTGGTCGGCACCCTGCTGTCAAACCAGGGACCATCACGCAATGACGAGTTCCTCCTCGAATTGTGCTTGCGTTTCGGCCTGCATGCTCCAGCTACTTTCAATGACACGCAAGTTGGTGAAGGTTGGAGCTGGCAACATCCAGTCTCCGACGGAAGCGCCTTGATCATCTACTCTTCCAATCTGGCCCTTGGGAGGTGCAGCAGGCCAGCCAAGCACTAGCCTTTGATATTGTCAATGTGCAACAAGATCACGTGGCCCTGTGGGCCCGCACAGTGTTGCGGGCTCCCGCGCCTAGGGTACGACTGACCCAGCACCGTCGGTGCCTCCCGGCCGAAGTTCGTGACGGTGGCGATGCCATCTGGTCCCGCATCCCGAGGTGGGGGCAGCAGGGCAGTACTGCACAGGTCCAGCGCCTCCTCGAGGTCTACACAGGATGGAGGAAATCTCTGCCTGCGCGGGCCCCCTTGGTCCCTCGACAACCATACATTCAAGCCCAGACTTTGCGATGTCTCAATCGGGTGCGGGACTGGAGGGCGCAGATACGTTTAGTGAAGCAGGACGGGCGACGCCTTCTGCTCGCTCTTTCCTTTGCTGGCTGGAAGCGTCGCGGTTTCGAGGACCGCGCGGCCCACCTCCAATGGCACCACCACCGGATGCTTGAGGCGGCGATGCTATCTCATGAGTACAGCCTCAGTCGCATTGCCCACAACTCTGCCAAAAAAGACAAGGTGCGTCACTTTCTGCTACTCACGACGTCTGCAGTCGACCTGTGGCACAGCGAAGGGCGCGCCATGGAAGCTATCTCCAAACTCCGCTGGGCGTCTCGTCGTGCGGCGGAGCGACGAGCGGTCTACGCCGCTGGCGGCTATAACATTGAGAGTGAGTTGGAGGAACAGTTTCGGGCCCAGGAAGGGGGCCGGGCAGTGACTCCGGACCAGATTCATGCTGCTCAGCTCTCCTGGGCGAGGTCTGAAGCCACTAGTTGTCCCCAGGCGGTCCCGACGCTCCTTCAAATGGAATCAGCCTGTCGAAGGCAGCAGGGGGGGAAAGCGCCCGGGCCCGACCTTGTACTCAACGAGCTTTGGTGCCACTTCCCGGCACACGCAGGGATTTGGTTTTGGCAGATCTGCACCAGTGCTGCGCTCACAGGCCGTGAGCCGCCCCAGTTCAAATTAGCGCTGATTTGCGCCCTTTACAAGAAGGGCCCCGCGGCCTTGCCCCAAAACTACCGCTCCATCGCGCTTATGAATGGTATGGCAAAAGTGTACCATGGGCATTTACGTCGTGGCATCGGGCACTCGATCTTGCATCAATACCAAGGCCTCCAGTTGGGAGGGCGACCCGGAATGCCGGTCCATTTTGCTGTGACCGCCTTTCGGTGCGGGTGGTCCTTAAGCACTGAGGTTCAGCGTAGTGTTGCGGTACTGTTTGTGGACATTCGTGCTGCTTACTATGAAGCGAACCGGGACCTCATTTTCGATGGGGGCACTCTCTCCTGGACGCCGGGCGCTCACCGTCTGCAGCACCTGGGTGCGTTAGCTGACCAGTTAGGCCGCGAAGGAGCACTGCAGCTTCTTGGGGTTCCACCTGAGGAAATCGCCCTGCTCAAGGACTGCGTCGCGTGCGCACACTGGCACTTGGCAGGTTCGGATAGGCTTTTCCTTGCTACCCGGGGGTCTAGGCCGGGGGATGGGTTAGCAGATATTCTTTTCGGCTCGCTCTTTGCCATCGCACTTCGCCATATCGAGGCCACCTGCCAGCAGGAAGGACTTGCCTGTCACGCCGCTTGTGTCGCTTCTGGTTCCATACCGCGACCATTGCAGGTCGGATGGGCTGATGACCTGGCAGTCATCACCGACTATGCTAGCCCCCGCGAACTGCAGCAACTCTTCCCAAGGGTTGCAGAGATTGTTATCGATACATTTCACGCTATGCACTTCTCTGTGAACCTGGGAGCAGGGAAAACAGAGGCACTTCTGGATATCAGAGGTGCTGATGCTAAAGCTGTGCGCGGGGAGCTGCTCGGATCCGCGACGCCATTGCTCCTTCCCAACGGTGCCGAGTTGCGACTCACCCCGGAATATAGGTACCTCGGTGTTATTCAGCACCCTAAAGATAATGGCCGCAGGGACATCGAGCTTTGTGCACAACGGGGACGGACTGCTTGGGCCCATGGCCGCAATTTGCTTAGCGGGGAGGCCCTGCCTTGGGCGTTACGGCAAGCATGGGTAGCCGGCAGGATCCTCCCGGCTGCGTATGCGACGATTGCCACGTCTGTCGCGGTCTCTGACAGAGCCACTGCGCCTCTACAAGGTTTGTTTGAGCGCCTTGCTAGGGTAGTTTGCAGTTCATGGAGGTTCGGCCACCACCTACACCGTTCGGTTTTGTTTTGTCTCCTTGGACTTGCAGCTCCAGAGCATGCGGTTGCGATTGCGCGTACCCGGCTGGTTGTCCAGCTCGTTGATAAGGCTCCCGCCGAGGTGTGGTCCCTTTTTGATGCTGCGTGGAATCACTCTGTGCCTTGGTGCGAGATGTTGGCGGATGCATGCAAGCTTGTAGCTCGCAATGTTGCTGGAGCATGCCGGCAGTATGTCCCTACTGCCCTCGCCTTTGTGAGGGAGAATAAGCGGGGGCTTCAAAAGGCCTGCAAATTCCTCAGTCGTTGGGGTACACTGCAGTGGTCGTTCTGGGCCCTGTGGCAAGCTCTCTCCGGGCCCAAGCAAAAGCGTGTCCTCGGTTCTGCAACCCCCCACACATGTGCCATTTGCAATACGGTCCTTCCCAGCGCCCATGCGCTTGCTGCGCACGTCCATCGTAAGCATTCAGTCGTTAACTGGCTTACTCGCTTCACACACGGGACTGTGTGTCTCTGGTGTCATACCGAGATGCAATCCACTGATAGACTTAAGTACCATCTGCGCACCTCTCCACTTTGTGTCCATGGGCTTCGGGTCACAGTTGGCGAAGTGTATGAGTATGGCACTGGGACACGCCGGGGCGGTCCCCGACGTCATCGTGGCATCCCGGCGACGAGGGTCCCCGGCCCTTGCAATGCCACCCCCGCACAGCGCCGCGCTTCGCAAGAAGGGAGACTCTGTTCTGATGCTGAGCTCGCTCAGGAACTGCATGCAGTCACTGGAGCTTGGAACCCTTTTGATTGGCCGGTCCCTCAGCCCAACAATGGGATCGGCAATCGGGGGCCCTTGGTTGCACCCGCTGGAGTCCGTGCCGCACTCTACCACCCCGCTGGAGATGGTGACGCCGGCGGGTCTGTTACTCGCGGCAGTCGCCCTGATGGCGCTCCGCGGTTAGCCGCACACCCTGAGGGTCATTTGTCCTCGTGTCACTGGCGATGTCGCTTTGATTACTCTGAATCCGCTGAGGCTTGGCACGTACCATCCCCCCTGTGGTCTGCTTGGTCTTTCTCTCATGTTGTCTGGCAGCTTCCCAGGTCGTGGCACCGTTTCTGGGGGTGCTGGAACGCAGCTGATCTCTCCCATCCTTGGGACGCTGCTGCCACCCGTGCTTTCCGGACCCTGCGCCTGAGCGCCTCCGTGGACTCGTCGTCATCGCGTGAGCCGCCCGTTGCATTGCAGTGCCTGCTGGCTGCTACGGTCACGTTGCGCCAGGTGTGCGCGCGGGTCTGTGCTGGCGGTGCCCTCTGGCTCTGGGGTGTGCCTAGCCCAGATGGTCTTGAGCTGCTCCGCAGGCTGCTCCCTCGGGCTCTGTTTCGGACTGCCCACCTTCCTGCTGGCTCGCTGTTTGCTGCACAGCATCCCGCATGCCCGGCCGCTTGGTGGTCTGATCTTCATGCCCTGTGCTCTCCCCTGCCCTCGGGCCGTTCTCCTCCGGTCCGTCCTTTGCGAGCCTCTTTCATCTTCCGCACGGAGTCGCTGGGTCGCGCCTAAGGTGCCTCTCGCCTCCGTGCCTTTTGTTGAGTTTGCCCGCGTCGTTCCATAGTGGTTCGCGCTTTTCGGGCTGCACGTCTTAGGTTGCTCCGGACTCGTACCGATCAGCAGTGAAGTGAAGTGAAGTGAAGTTTAGGGTGTAGGGTTCAGTAGTATCCTTCGGCAGTTTTGTGTTTAATCCTAAGGGTCCATGTGCCCAAGTTGTATATGGTTTGGCCCCAACGTACCTACATAGGGAATACTTTAGGCCAGAGTATATAGTACTTGAGCACATGGACGCTTAGGGTTAGGGTTCAGTTACAAAAACTCAATACCAGGAACCAACATACCTTTTTTGATTAAGGAAGCACTGAGCAACCTAGGCTCCCTGAAACGAACGCTGTTGAGTTCGGCTGTAGGACTTCAGGAGTTGGGGGATTCAGGGGTGTAGGGTTTAGGGTTCACGGTTTTAGGGTTAACCACAGCTGCTTGGGTGAAGCATAACCACTTCAGAGGTTTTCGGACATTGCGGGAATAAACAGGCCTTAAGAAACCGCGATGAAATCGACTTATGAGGTGTCTCCTCGTAAATGTGATGACCTTATACTGTTTATGAGCGGGGATCGTGTTTCTATGCGCTTTTCTTTAGGTTTAGGGATGCATAGGTCCACCCCCGCCTAAGTGTATGCAACTTAACCCGCCGATCCCCTGAAAAGAACTGACGGTTCAGGGTCTGGGGTCAGTGCTTTTTGGAATATTCCGAATGTCATGTCGTAGTAACATAGTACTCGGCAGGAGGCCGTTTCAACTGCGGGAGATTATTTCAGTCTCTGGGTGGTTCAGGGTCTGGCATTATGCGCTCTAGTGGTTCAAGTCTCCAGCATTTCAGGTATACAGTAGAAGCCAGAAAGTTGGAACATCATTGTCCTCATGCCCTTAAGGCAAGGTAGAGGGAATCCTAGCACTAATCATCCTAAGCTCATGTTCCAACTTTCTGGGGCTCACTATAAGCTGTTGCAGACGTGGAGGAACAAGGGGTGTTGGTTGGGTTTGGGCTCGGGACTGGAACTCGGCCCCAACCTGGGTGCTGTTAACGAACTTCACTAGGTTGGATTTTGGGACATTTTTTATTTTCCTTCCTTGGGTTTATAAGGGGCCCTGTATATAACTATTTTCAGGGTGTTTAAAGGCCAACCCAGTTCATTCTAGTTACGATATGTCATTGGGAAATCGTGTCTTTGACTATAGATCCCTATTATCATGGGGTTTAGGGTCTGGGGCTTGCTGTGGATCCCTATGCTGGTAACTTACATTAACCGCAAACCGCAAACCTTAAGCCCTAAACACTAGGTTCTCCAACAAGAGCCCATAAACCCGCCCTAAACCCTAAATCCCTAAACCCTAAACCCCTAAACCACTAAACCCCTAAACCCTAAACCCCTAAACCCTAAATCCCTAAACCCTAAACCCCAAAACCACTAAACCCCTAAACCCTAAACCCCTAAACCCTAAACCCTAAACCCCTCAACCCCTAAACCCTAAACCCCTAACCCCTTAAACCCTAAACCCTAAACCCTAAAGACATCCCTCGGCCCGCTGAGGTATGCATCCTGATGCTCTACAGGCCAGGGTATAGGGTTAGGGTTTATCGGTTTTGGGGCTTCAGGGTTTCATGATGTTAGGGTTTATAGGGTTTAGGGCTTATAGGCTTTTAGGGCTTAGGGGATTCAGGGTTTCGGTGTGTTTTAGGGTTTAGGGTGTGCAGTTACTGGGGGCCATGGTTTTTTTTTTTCGAAGGTGCGGCCAACCCTTGTTTGCGAGGTGCGGCCAAGGGTCCCTGGTGCATGCGGTCCCCTGGTCCTCTGGTCCTTGGTCCTGTAGTCCTCTGGCCCTCTGGTCTGCTGGTCCTCTGGTCCCGTGCTCTCCTGGTCCCGTGGTTTCCTGGTCCTACGGTCCGCCAATCCCTCGGTCCCGCAAAAGCAACAAAAAAGCAAACAAGTAATAACACAAATAAAGCACAACCCCAGAAGAAAGAAAAGCAGAAGAAAGATGATGAAGGAAAGAACGCCAGGAAGGAAGCACAAAAGAAAGCAAGAAAGCACAGGAGCTAGCAAGGAATGAAAGAGAAACAAGAACGGGAACCCATTTTTGTTTGTGCCCTTTTTGTTTGGCCCTCTTTCTTTTGCTCCCACGTCCTGTTATTTACACAGGGAAGGAAGAAAGCAAGGAAAAAAGGAAGGAGGAAGGAAGGAAGGAAGGAAGGAAGGAACAAGGAAAGAAGAAGGGAGAGAAGGAAGGAAGCAAGGAAGGAAGGAAGGAAGAAAGCAGGGAGACAAGGAAGGAAGGAAGGAAGGAAGGAAGAAGGATCGAAGGAAGAAAGGAAAGAAGCAAAGCAAGGAGGGAGGAGAGCAACGAAGGAAGGAAGGAAGGAAGGAAACAGGGAAGGAAAGAAAGAAGGAAGAAAGGAAGGACGGTAGTATTTCAGTAATATATATATATATATATACATAGTATACATAGTACATGTTGTATATAAAATATGTATACTATATATATATATATATATATAGTATGTACAGTAAGGATAATATATTATAATATAATATAATGGAATATAATATAATATATGAATAATATATAATGTAATAAAATATAATTTAACATAATATAATATAGTATAATATAACATAATGTAATCTAATATAATGTAGTATAATATAATATAATGTAATATAATATAATGTAATGTAATGTAATATAACATAATATAATAAAATGTAATATAATGTAATATAATGTAATATAATGTAATATAATGTAATCTAATGTAGTATAATATACTGTAATATACTACAACATAATGTAATATAATAAAGAAATACAATATAATATAAAAAGATATAATATAATATAATATATTAGAATAGAATATCATATAATAGAATAGAATATCATAAAATAGAATATCATAAAATAGAATAGAATAGAATATCATATAATATAATAGCATAGAGTAGAACATAATAGAATATAACAGAATATCATAGAATATAATAGAATATCATAGAATATAATAGAATATAATATAACATAAAAGATTATAGGATAATATAATGGAATTTAATAGAATTGAAAAGAATATAGTATAATGTAATATAAGAGAATAGAATAGACTAAAATAGAAAAGAATATAACATAAGAGAATATAATATAATATATACAGTATATAGAGTCTATATAGTTTGTTCATATACATATATAGAGTTTATTTATATATATACTATATATAGTATATATAATATTATATATAGTGTATATAGTATATATAGTATATTTAGTGTACATAGTATATATAGTATATATATATATATATACAGATAAACATAGAGTTTCAATATATATATATATATATATATAGTATATGTAATAAGTACAGGAGATATAACCTTAGTATATATAGTTTATACAGTATATATAGTATATATAGTATATTTATAATATATACATATTTATATAGTATATGTAGTAGAGTTAGTATATATAGTATATGTATATAGTATATATAGTAGATATAGTAGATACTATAAAATTGTATGTATATATATATATATATATATATAGTATATATAGTGTAAATAATATATATATATATATATATATATAAATATTTATAGTATATATATATACACACAGGGAGAGAGAGAGAGAGAGAGAGAGAGAGAGAGAGAGAGAGAGAGAGAGTACATATGTGTGTATATAAATATAGATACATATATATATATATATATATGTATATATACATATGGAAGGCCTATTATTTTGGATCTTGTTGTTGAAATTTTTGTTTGGTGTTTTTCCATGGTTTTCCTTGGGGAAACACTATTTTCCTCACGTTTTGGACAGATTTGGTGTGATTTTCTTGGTTTTTTCCACCTGCAACGAAAAGAACCCAGGAAGACAGAACGAAACACCCCAGAACAAGGACCAAAGCAAGGAAGAAGAACAGAAAGAAAGAAAAGATAGAAGGAAGGCAGACGGTTGGAAATTCAGGTTCGGAACCCAGGTTCAAACCTGGGTTTGAACCTAGGTTCTAATTCGGGTTAGAACCCAGGTTCAGAACACGGATTTTCTCGGGTTGTTGATTCAGCGGGGTTAAGCGCGAAGCAACACAATCAATCATGAATGACTTGGAAGTTCTCTTGAGCCACGAAGTAATCAACAATAACGTGTTTGCCAACCGGTCGTTTGAGCCGCCACGAAATAAATAAAACCGTGTTCGCCAACACAAAAAAAGAATAAAACCAGACAACACTGCTTCAGGGGGGTTTAACGTGAAGAAGACAAAATCAATCCTGAAGGATTTAAAAGGTTTGCAAATGGGGGGGGGGCTGCGCCCCCCCCACCCCCCCCGCTTTTTTTAGACTAAACTCCCCCGCTCTCTAAAGCCACACAAGAAAGGGAAAGCCAGACAACCACGCTCCAGGGGAGTTTACCGCGAAGAAAGCACAATCAATCCTGAAGGGTTTAACAGCTTTGCAAATAGGGCGAGTTCCCCCCCCAAACCCTCGCTGTTTTAGACTAAACTCCCCGCTCTCTAAAGCCGCGAAGAAATGAACATAAACGTATTCGGCAACACACAAGAAGCGGAAAGCCAGACAGCCACGCTCCAGGGGGTTTAACGCGAAGAGCAGCAACAACAACAGCAACCAAGACGACGACCACGACGACATCAACGACCCCACCACCACCAACGACGACAGCAACGACATCAACGACACCACCACCGCCACCAAGGCAAATAGTCTTGGAAATGGCTGCATTTCCCATTATTTTTTCTTTAGTTTTTCGTTGATCCCTGGATCTAATTTGTTTTTGATGATGAGTTTTTTGATGCCTCACCCCGTCCACAGGGATCCTGCCCCTCGAAGCGCCCGCGCTGTGGTGCGGCGCGACCCCGATGAACCCTCTACAGGGATTCTGTGTGTCGAAGCGCTGGCGCTGTGGTGCGGCGCAAATTCTTTACGTCGCCGATGAACCGTCTACAGGGATCCTGCGTGTCCAACCTGAACAAATCCTTGGCCGCACCTCCGAAAAAAGAGGGTTGGCCGCACCTCCGAAAAAAAAAAACCCCCCGCCAGTTACTGGGCGTGACCTACTTTTCTTGTGCGGTCCTGCCATCATAAAGATTCGTCAGCGGACCTTGGTATGAGAAGGACCGGAGGGGCTTGCTCAGGTTGGTTTTCCAACATGTGTGAAAATGCGGGTTGGGCTGGCATGGGGTCGGGAGGCGAATATCACCTAGGCCCCCCAACTATCCTCTATCGTACAAAAAACACACTGACAAGACTCGTAGGACCTCCATTAATATAGGGGTTGGCAAGCCCTGAACCCCTAAGCCCCAAAGCCTTAACTCCGGGCCCCTCGGAAGCAAAAAACGAGAAGTGCAGGTCGATAAAGCGGTTTAGGGTTTAGGGTTCACAGACTCCACGGCAGTCCTCTGGGACCTTCGGAAAGCTCCCTGAAAGTAGATGCGAGAAACCAGCAACCAGTAACCTGCATCAAGAACCTTGGGAACCCCTTAGGAAACCCTAGCTGTTTAAATTACTGTTGATGATATAAATCCTGCATGACCCGTAATAAGGAATATACCATAATTCCCATATATTCCTTATTCTGGGTAAGCAGGATTTATATCATCAACCGTAGTGTTTAGTTTCAGGATTTGGTGGGTTGTGGGCTGGAGGGTTTGCCGCTTTGGGTTTTACCCATTGGTTTGAGGATTTACGGTGTCAAGTCACGCAGGTCATTGAAACAGAAGGGGTCGCTCGTGGGAGGCCTACAACAGTGCTCGACATCCCAAAAAAAAGTGAAACAACGTCGGAACTTCCAATGTGCAAGGTGGCATGCACTCTGCAGGCATTTACCAGATGGTCTTGAACCTAGCTGGCCATTGCGGCTCCATGACGCTGACATGATGCATGGTTTGAGCTCGCATCGTTTTCATGAGTTTGAAAACGATATCTAGCCCACTGTATGTGAAATCTTCGCGGCTAACTTGTAACTTGGAAGTGAAGAACCAATAGCGTTTCCGAAGTCGGTGCATCACGCAGCTTGTGCCATGTGTGGTGGTGAACAGATGACCCAAGTCCCGTTTCGCATACATTCCCTCAAAACTTTCGCGGCCGCTCAACTCGAGAGACTTGGATTTTCGCAACATGATCCAGGGTTCGTTGCCCTTGTTTGTCGGGATTCTTCTTTTGGGTTGGGGGTGTCGGGGGGGATGATGACGTTCAGGATTGGAATCACGATGTTACTGTTTGCGAAGATGCTACTAATGATGACGATGCCACTCTTGACCATGCTGATATGATTTGTTTGAGGCTTCATGATGACACGAGAGGCATGTACTGTTGGGTTTGACGACATGATGACGACGACATGATGACGGCTCGCTTGGTGACTGTCGGGGTTCATCAGGTGTATGAGAAACTTACGAAAATGCTGCCAGGCACGATGAATTTAGGATTCGACAAGGCTGAAAGTTGGGAGAAACCGTTGTGATGTGGCAGAGTGACGGCAGTGCACACGCAAAATACGCATTTCTTTGCAGCCAATTGCTCGAACCAACCCCATTTCGAACCATCGCACTCCAAGTTTCGACCTCCCGAATCGATCCTTTTAAAACCGCAAATAATTACAACGATATCACGTCGCAACAGTGTCTCCTGTCGTCCATGCAACTTTCAGTCTTGTCGAGTCCCAAACTATTGTGCTTGCCAGGATTTTCGTAGGTTGCTGATACACGCGATGAAGCCCTACAGTCACCATGCGAGCTAGAGCTTTGTTGAAACATGCCATCGAAATCGCAAAACCTGCGCGCGTACATGCCCTACACGTCCATGATTCAGCATCTTGTGGGCTTGCACCCCATGCGTACACGTACGGCTGATGAAAGTTTTGACGCCGTTGCATGCTATCCGGCCGCGAGCGCGCCAGATTTGGCTGAAGTATGCCTGAAATGCAAGAATTATGCCACAATAATGTCATTCTATTGCAACTTTCCAACACGTTCAACATGCGAAGTTGCTGAACCGCTCCTGGCGCTCCTGATTTCTCACATCCTCAGGCCCCAGCCTTTTAGTTGTTGTGTTGCAATTCGTCTCCAAGTTGGAGATATGCCTGCGGAGTACAATGATAGTATCGCACCGCATGTTGCGTAGAACAGATGAGCTTAGCAAGAACTGTATCATTCCGAGCAAGTCTGTACTTAATCTGGTTGTAAAGGCTCAGTATAGTTATAGTAGTATCACCAATAATTTGCCATAATTCTAACCCGTCATGCAGCATGTATACCCAGAGTTTCCAGCAGAAGGTGAAGCACACCTTGGGCGCCGTAATTGCACAAGCATTGCAGACATCTAACGGATGACAGCAGTCGGAACTATGTTAGAAGGTTGGGCTGTTTTGCTGTCGACTGTTTAACTTGTGGCTTCTGGCAAGCTTTTTCGCAAAGCAGAACCAGTCACCCAACACCAGAAATAATTTTCATCTTTCAAAGTTCCAGCTCTTGTGAAGAAAGATTCAAGATGAACAGTTTCTTCATGTTGTACGCGCTTCCAGAACAATCCCATCAACGCAACAGCATAACTGTAGCCATCCATGTTCACAGGCGCCGCCCTTGGTTGAAACCACTGCGCTGGCCGCCGGCAAGGTCTGCGCATCTGGTTTGGCTCATTTCAGCAATAGAGGAGATCTCTGTCTAAATGCTTCATGAGATTGTCGGATGTGGGTTTGTTCAAAGGGATGTGGGGTTTAGGCTTTGGGGATAAGGGTTTAGGGTGTGCTGGGCTGTATGCAGGCTCAGGCTCCGAAGGCATGTCGAGCAGGACAACCAATGCCCTGAAACCTAGACTGTGGACCCGACCTAAAATTTGAATTAAGTGAATTGAATCTAAAAGACATTACGTAAGAAAGCTATATAAAGTAAACGTGGAGTTGTTTTTTCTGTGAAAGCAGAAGACAGCAACAACACATGGTTATTGGACCGACAGAACATATAGATCGAGCGCCGTTCCAGATGAACTTGACGATTTTTATCCTTATGATGAACGCCGAAAACGATTCAAGCAGCTGTTTGAGGTTTAACAGCTAGAAGCTTTCTTAAAATAGTGTTATACAGATTAATGTATATCATTTGATGACAGTGCCACCAGATTTGCTTCGTAATGGTCCAACTAGTTTGTTTCGTGCTTGTGGAAGAAGCTGAAGAAAACAGCCCTAATGGTCTGGGAAATCAGCTGCAATAGTGGGTCCGCTGATTAATTGGGGCTCACGGTTTGTGGTTTGAAGTCCCTTACCTTGGTGGCTGGTGGCCCCCGTTCGAGAAGACCGAGGAGCCGACGTCAAAGGGTTCTATAATTGCTCTATGATGGGGGATAAAGATTCAGTGTTGGGGTTCAAAAAAACCGAGAGCCTACGATATCTCAGCACCAGACTAGCACGCTCGGAAACCAAAGGCGTGGAAGGGAAAACTCCAGATCCAAAGCCCTAAAGCCTAAACCCGAAGTTCGCAGAAAGTGAACCACCCGTAGCCACGGGGCCTTTCACCCCCCCAAGCAAAATGTGCTGCCAAGCCTTCCTGCGTAACTCCAAACCTAAAGCCCTAAACTCCATTCCCCAGGTCCCAGTCCCTAAACCTTTCTGGGTTCTGGAAGACAACAAGACCCCATAACCTAGAGCTTGGACTACCAATTACCAGTAGCATTCCTTAAAAGTCATCGTCCATATACACATAGTTTATTGCAGGCTGTACAATCGTGTACCACCTAACCCTATTCATGTGATGAAGACATGTCCACTAAAGGCGTATTTTAACTCTCCTAGTGAACCTCTTAGAAAAGAATCCTTGACGCAAGCTTTTTTGATGCCTAGAAAAGGAATCCCTGAAGGAATGCTCGAACAGGAATCAGGTCTAAAAGCACTACTTAAAGGAACCTTCGATTTGAAAGGAGTCCTTCAAGTGGTCTGAAAGGAATCCTTAAACGAACTTTAGGTCTGAAGGGAATCCTTAAAGGAACCCTGGGTCTAAAAAGGAATCCTTAAATAATGAGTAAAGCCCCGGCACTAGGAGCGTCGACTACTCCTCCGAGCCACTGCCTCGGCTTCTTCCTGGGATCATGGTCTGAGCTGGTGTTGGGTTTAGGGTCGTTTGGGGTTGAGGATTTAGGCGGGGGGTTTCGGGCTTAGGGGGGGGGGTTTAGGGTTTTGTGGATCTGCGGATCCTAAACCCTAAACTCCTAAACCCTAAACCCTAAACTCCCAAGAAAGTGATAAATAGAAATTGCTTGTCTTTGTTTGTAACCACCGGTGGGGCCCAGCATTTCGGTGTAAAATGGAACTAGCATCTTGATAAACCAATTTCGCACAATCACAACCTCAACCGTTAACTCAGCCCAGCCAGCTCAAAACAGCCCACCGGTCAAAAACGGAACAAGCTTCTTGATACACCAATTTCGCACAACCACGACCTCAACCTCTAACTCAGTCCAGCCCAGCCAGCCCAGTCCAGCCCAGCCCAGCCCAGCCGGCCCAACACACCGATTAAAGATTGAACAAGCTTCTTGATAAACCAATTTCTCTACAAACTTGTAGCCACCATTGCGACCAAATACACCGCTTAAAATCGAACAAGCTTCTTGGTAAACCAATTTCTCCGCCCGCGCAGCCCAGCCCAGGCCAGCCAGACCCCAAATCCAGCCCAGGCTTAGCCCCCCAAACCCCAAACCAGGCCACAAGGCCCAGGAGCAGGCCCAACCCAAATCCGCCCCCAAACCCCAAATCCAGGCGAACCCAGGCCACAAGGCCCAAGAGCAGGCCCAACCCAAATCCAGGGTCCCAAATGCAGGCCCCAAATCTAGGAGGGCCCAGGCCCAAAAACTCCAGGCCCGGCCAGGCCAGGCCCCAAATCCACCAAACCAGCCCCCCAAACCCCAAATCCAGGCCCAAATCCAGGCCCCGCCCCACCCCTCCCAAGGTTGGGTGCCGGCATGCCAAGCCCAGAGCCAAAACATCTCCCCAATTTTCGGTCAAAACTTTCCCAAATCCGCGCCAGCCCAAATCCGCCCCATTCTCAAGGGCTGCCACAATGGCCAAAATAAGGGCTTTTGTGATTATTTTGTGGATTTGGGAAATCGCCAAATGGCCAATTTTCGTGGTTTTGATCCCATTTGGGCTTTCCCAAGGGCTGCCACAATGGCCAAAACATGGTTTTTTGGCCTATTTTGCGGATTTGGGAAATCGCCAAATGGTCGAATTTTCGTGATTTTGAGCCAATTTGGGCTTTCCCAAGGGCTGCCAAAATGGCCAAAACATGGTTTTGGGCCTATTTTGCGGATTTAGGAAATCGCCAAATGGTTCATTTTCGTGATTATGAACCAATTTCGGCTTTCCCAAGGGCTGCTAAAATGGCAAAAATAAGGGCTTGTTTTCCTATTTGGCGGATTCTGGGAAATCGCAAAATGGCCAATTTTCGTGATTTTGAACCAATTTCGGCTTTCCCAAGGGCTGTCAAAATGTGAACGTCCGCTGGCTTGGCGACATCAACTTAATGGGAGCCAGGGCATCGAGACTACCTGCAAAGAGATGGACGAGAGGACGGGTGCGATCAGACTTAGGCAACCGCATCGACTGGGGTCCCTACCTCCTGACCCAGCCCGGCAGCCACCATAACGACCATTGGGTCCTGCTGAGCGTAAGTGGCAGGCCAGCGTGGGCCAGGCGCATCAACTCGTGCGCGGGCCGGAGCCCCTACGTGGTGGTCCTGAGACAGAAAGACGAGCTGCCTACGCCTGCTTCGCAAGCTCGTGAACGCAGTCGCAGTCCCAAGCCGAGTAGCACTTCATAATGGCGTAGGTAGCAATCTCGAACTGCGCAAAGACGGAAGCGCAGAAAAGCCATGCAAAAGAGACTGCAAGACTTGTCTCTGCCCGACAGCCATCACCGACATAGTAAACGATGAATGCCGCCGCCCAACTAGATCATTTGTCTCTAGCCTGCATGAAGTGCCCAGCACGTAGCTTCAAGCCGAACTGCACAATCCCCCCCCCTCTTCCCGGTTGCCCTTAAGACTTAAGTTTGATTGGATGTGTCGCAACCCAATGGCCCCGAGCCCAGTTCGACTTATTACCAAGCATGCCAACAGCCCAGGGCCAGCTCGACGTAGAGGGAGTGGATGCAGCCTAAAAGTCGGTTTCGACCTAGGAGGTGCGACCTATTACGAGACTATCCAGCAGCCCGACGCCTAGCTCGATTCATCACGAAACAAGGCAATCCAGCATCCCGAAGCCAGGTTCGACCTATTAGGAGGCTATCCAATAGCCCGAAACCCAGTTCGACCTATTACAAAGCAGTTTACCACGAGGCAATCTAGCAACCCGAAGCAGGATTCGACCCATGACGAGGCTATCCAACAATGCGAAGCCCAGTTCGACCTATCACGTAGCAAGTTACTACGAAGCATGCTAACAGCCCGGAGCCCAGTTCGACCTAGTACGAGGCTATCCAACAGCCTGAAGCCAGCTCTGCCTATCACGAAGAGTCACTGCTTTTCCCCCTTCATTAGGAACACCTCGCAACTTACAGGTATCGTTCGGTGCGGCACCACACGAAACATCATCCCTTGCGCGTCTGCGCAGAGACCCCTCATCGAAGTGAATTCTTGGCACATTGGGGCTCAAGACTTTCCGTCATTTAGCTTTCCGCACCCTGGGGCTGCTTGAAAGACATCAACGCCATCTCAATGGATTTCTGGCGCTTCCTAGTGGACCGCACGAGGGGAGATGAGCAAAGGGTTCCTAACCTAGACTTTAAGGAAGCAGCCTTGGCACTGCAGGACGCCCGCCAACAAACTTATCGGGAGCCACAGACGATTCTTCGCTGCCAAATGCTTGTCAAAACAGGCAGTAGCTCGATCGCACTAAGGAAGAGAAAGACGAAGGGAGGGAAGGCGAGAGGCGAGGAATACAACTTCAGTTATGTACCCTGTCGCCGACTTACCAAGGCAGAACCGATGAGCTGAAGATGTGTGTGTGTGTGTACCGGAAGCACAAGAGTGGCCCCATGGAGTACCACCTGCAGGCGCAGCGACGATGCGTAAGTTGCCAGTGCTTCAAACCGAGCATCTCCAGCCTAGCCGGTCAGGTCTTAGCGACCCAGGGCCCAGCTCTGCACATGGAATCTGGACGGATGCTGTGCACTACGTGTACGCACGACCTTGACCACTTCAGCTTGTTCCCCGATCCAAGGCTAGGAACAAGATAGCAAAAATGCAGTAACAGCAGCAGCAGAGAAAGAGAGAGAGGGGTGACGGAAAGGAAGCCGAGGAAGAACAGAGATCCCGAAGCAAGGCAGGGCGAGAAAGACAAACCAGCAGAACAGCCCTTGGCCAGGACAGCGGAGTGGCTTCAGGAAGACCTCTCGGAAGATGAACTGGCCGAGAAACGCACAGCCGTTCCCAAAGGGCGACCGGTAGGGTTCGACTTAGCAAATACACGAGACTTTTGTTGGAGGCACCCTCTCGAGGGAATGAACCCACTACGCAGTTGCTTGGTCTCGTGGAAGGAGCTATCGCCGGAAAAGCTGGCGTGAAACAGCCGATTCCAGAGAGCAATGTTTGCGACTGTGAAAAAGGGCCGAGGGTCTGCCCGGCAGGCCGAAGCCCATTTCTACTTACTCCGAAGAACCTATTCTGCGGCAGAGCAGCCTGGAGCCCTGTTCGACCTAGCACGACACAGACCCGAACCCCCAGATCAGACCGATTTGCACCCATCAGGGAACGGTCCTGAGGTCCAAAAACCAACTAGACCTATAACAAGGCAATGCAACAGGCTCAAACCCAGGTCAACCGGTTGCACAAGCCATGAAAAAGCCCGAGGTCTAGACCGGCCTATTACGAAACAGCCCAGTAGCCCGAAGCGTGACGTGTTCGCAAAAGACCAGCCCCAGCCCCAGGACGGTCAAAACGTTTCGTTCAAAACGTTTCGCTCAAAACGTTTCGCTCAAACCCAGCCCCCCAGCAAATTTGAAAACATGGTTCGCAAAAAAAACTTTCGTTCAAAACGTTTACCAGCATTCCAGGCTTCCAGCCCTGAACAGAGGTCCACGGCACGGGGGTAGGAGACCCGCCCCCACACCAGTCCCAAACCAACCCCCCCCCAGGCCCCAACCCCAGTTCCAAAAGCGCGGCCAACCCCAACCCCAGTTTCAAACTATGGTTCCAAAAAAACCGTTTCGCTCAAAACTTTCGGTCAAAACGTTTCGGTCAAAACTTTCGGTCCAAACGTTATTGGGACCCAAACCCTTAACAATCTCTATTAAACCTTAAACTCCTAAACCCTCAACCCTAAACTCCTAAACTCCTAACCAAACCCTAAACCCTAAACCTTTGGTATTCTGATCCTTTAGGTTGGGTTTGGGGCCCGGGCTGTTTAGGGTGTTGCCTTCAGTCAAGTCACGAGCCGCCGGGTTTGAGGCATAGGATGCTGTTGGTTTAGGATTCTAGGTAGTATTATTAGGGTGACCCCTTAGAGGGTACCCTTTCTGAACCTTACTTCTGGCTCTCTTGAAAGGGGCCTTATTGAGAGGGTCTATATCCCCAAGGGTCCCCCTAATCCTAACTCCCAATTCAGGGTTTAGAATTTTGGGGTTTAGGGTTTGGGGTTGGAATTTGGGTTTAGCTTGTGCATCTACCCTACAAGAGGCACATTGTGATTGTAGGCCTAGGGGGGGCAGAATCCAGACAACAAGCCGCAGTGTCCTCGCGCTTACGGCAAGCATCGACACTCATGACAGTGTTGTCAAAGATGGTCACGAGATGGTGATGATGTCTGCCACATAACGGCCCCCGCCTAAGCCCTAAACTCCAGCTGAAATTGCAAGCGCTACACCCTACATCCTTAAGTCCAGCTTCATTTCCTGTTCCCGGTCCGTCTTGAACCCTGAACTCATAATAAAGCCCATTAGCAAAAGAGATGATACACCATAGAAACCCCATGTAGTATACTTAAGACTAACTTAAGACCCACAACCGTTGTGCGGCCCCTGAACCCCAAAATCTAAACCCTATACCCTAAACTGCCCTAAACCCTAAGAAGAAACCAGGCTGCAGAGCGTGACTACCATGCTGGTGAGGAGTTATTCCTCTGGCACCCAGCCTGACATGAACTTGGGTGCATATTTTGGGGCTTCGGGTTTAGGGGTTTAGGGTTTAGGGTCTATGGTCTAGTGAGTTAATATGAGAGCATTTGAGGTGTCAACAACATGAAGTTTCTGAAAGTGCGAAATAGGTTTCGTATTGTACAGGGTTTTGGTGCATGTGCGGAGTGTACGGAAGCTTCTATAGGAGTTTTGTTGTGCGAGTATTTTGGGCCCGTTTTTGGTAGGCTGGTCACGTCATAACTTTAGCATCCTCCTCACATAAGCTCGCTTGGCTCGACTTGGGGTTCAGGGTTTGTATGTGGTATATAGGAAGCTCGAAAGCCTAGTCTAGTCGCACTCATCCTAGGCAGTCTATACATGACCGTGGCGGGTTGTCTTAGCGCACCGAAAAATCGCATCCTGATGACTGATTTAGTAGCCGCGGAAGTTACCCCGTGTTTTCTCTGAGGGCAGTATTTCACTGTATATCCATAACGGTACTATCATATAATGCTGTCTTATATCATAATGGTATTATAATATTATACTTAAGTTATATGAATCTTATAATGGTAGTATAGTAGTAATATGAGCTATACGTAACCCCCAAAGGATAGCCTTCTTGGAGGGTCGGGGGACTCAGTAAGTAGGTAGTAAGTAGACTTATAAGTACCCCAAAAAGGACCCTAATGGGGGTTATGGTACTTATAAGTCCCTAAAATAACCAGTTACTAAGTCCCCCGACATTATAGTACCCTTATAGATCCCTGATAGTAGCCCCTATAGACCCCGTTAAAAGGAGCCCTTTAAAGGGAACCCCGGGCCCCTAACCAGTTACTAAGTCCCCCGACCCTCCAAGTTGGATTTCCCCAAGAGGGCGGGCTGGGACTCTGCGGCTGCCACGGCCAGCTCGGCCTTGAGCCGTTGTCTTCCCTAAGAGTTAGAATAGGGTTCCTTTAAGGGGTCCTTTAAATATAGGGATCTATAGTAGGGTTCTATAATATAGGGGCCCTAGAATTAGAATTAGAAGAAGGTTTTGGGGCCCACTATACTCTAATTATAATAAGGAGCCCCCAAAAATAGTAGTGGTAATTATTTAGACCCCCCATATTACCTTATTGCCAGACGCAGCACGACACGAACTGTAGTTGGACCTCCACGCCGACTGGCGCATCAGCGTGGAGGAGGCGCAAGTTATGCCGATCCGTGCAAGCTACGCTGGGCATCCTCACATCCTAACTTGTTCGCGCGGGATGGAGATGAACGCGCTCACGATTGCATGCCACATGGTCGGTCATGTTCATGGGGCTTTGCTGCCACAGGCCGCACGACGACGGACGGGTGACGACAGCTGTGGTGTTCAACCGGGAGGACGGCGCCCTCGTCTTTGAAAATGGAGAAGAACGACTACGTCTAAGTAGGACTGATGTTGTGGAACATGTCGAAGAGGGCTTCCGAGACCTAAGGCACAGCTAAAACTACCCTCTCCCAGTTCAGGATCTGCCGCATAAGGTTGGTGACATCGGGCTCAAATTTGGGAAGTCGCGTACATTGTTAAGTCAGACAGCTATAGGGTTTCGATAGGATTTCCTTGGGTTTGCCAGGATAGCCCAGCATCTGCACTAAATAGAAAAGTCTTTGTGCGGCATGCAGCATGGAATGCTGAGCAAGAGTATCTTCTCATGGTCCCTTACACATGGGTAGTTGTCAAAATTAGGGTCCCTTTTGGGGTGCCCTAAATCTGAGATGCCGTACAAAATTAGGGACCCAAAAAGGGACCCTAACTTTGACAACCTCCTACATATACACATAGATACACTCCGACCCCAAGCGCGGTTCTGATTCTCAAGGCCCCGATATTGAACACAGACGTTGATTTGTCGGCTCTTCTGTTTCAGAGCTGGAGGCTTTTGGCTTACGAGGAAGAGTAGCGGCCTGAACAATTAGAATAGGGTTTTCGGGAATATTATACAATACATGTAATAAGGAACCCCCAAAATAGTGTAGGTAATTTTTATTGTTTTATTGAGGCCCCTAGAGTGCGTCATGAGCATGGCTTTGGATTTTGGCACATGGCTTAGGGCTAGGCGTTTGAGGGTTAAGGTGGAGGTGTGCAGGTGCATTGTCAAAGCAAGAAACCGTCATCGTCAGTATGCTTTGAAGTTTAGCAGCCACCTATAATTGCGATGGAATGTCACCGAAATCCTGTCATACTGTTGATGATATAAATCCTGCATGACCCATAATAAGGAATATACCATGATTCCCATCTATTCCTTATGATGGGTAATGCAGGATTTATATCATCAACCGTACTTGTAGCCAGTTATGCCATGTTGTCAGTAGCTGCAGGTGAAGCAAAACCTTCAGCCTCACGAAGCCCCATCCCTACCAACTTTAACGAAAAAATCCCCAAAGACCAAAACCTTAAGCCCCAACTAGTTCCTGAAGTCCCAGGCGCAAAAACCCAAGCCCAAAGACCCTGAACCTGAGCAACCTGCAACCCTAAAACATAAATCAAGCTTTTAATGGAGCCTCAAAGCCCCGATGCCCCCACTCACTCAAGGACAGGGCGTCTGTCCGACAGCGAGCCGGAATCCCTGATTTGAGCGGGTTTTAGTGCTCAGGGTTTTAGGGCTTCAGTGTTTATGGTTTGCGCATTTAGGGTTTGGGGGATTTAGGGTTTGGGGTTTTGGGTTTGGGGTTTCGGGTTTGTTGCACCGCCGCAGCGCGAGTAATGCAAGGTAAGGAAGGAGTGCTGATTGCGCCACTGCAGCTGCAGTGCAGCAAAGGCCCAGCTAAAGCGGGCCATCCCACATATGCATCCTGAATGGGTGAGAGTGCACGTATGGTTGCATGTCTTTCCGAGTCTAGGGGATATGTAAGTTTGTTCGATTCCTCCTTTGTTCATGGCTTGTGCTTTGGGTTGTTGTCTGCATTTGGGCTGCGACAGGGCTCAACATCAACTCGGTCTGACCTTTGAGGGTATAGGGCATAAAGCTCGGGATTGACGGCACCCTGGAAACCCTACACTCAGAAGCGCCGAGGTTATAACTTTCGGGGTTGGAGGCTCCGGGTTTTTGCATAGGACGTTTGGAGATTTACAAGGCCTGGCCTTACAAGTACGGAAGCCCTAGCGAAGCCGACAGTATGCAGAATAATTGCCTTGATAGGTGTTGAGCCATGAGTTTGCATATCTCCGAGGGGGGGGGGGGAGGGGGTTAGGTAGGGCTTAGGGCAACTAGATTGAAAAGACAGTCTCCGGCAATGCTGAGACAAGGGAATTGGAGTTGGGAGCTGGTAGGTGAAGGGCAAAACTTGGCTGGTAGGAGCACCTAACAGGACACTCTCTGGAAAAGGTGCTACTTCGGGTTTCTGCATTACCGTTACACGTCAAACAGCTGCTACTAGTTCGCGACATGATAGTGGAGAGATGTCAGCTTCTCGCCTGGCTTGGGATTCGTGGGATGACCCATCGTGGCAGCGGCCGCCATGCTTCGGTCTTCACGACCACGGAACCGACGGCTTCCACCGAGTGACCCATCGTGGCAGCGGCCGCCATGCTTCGGTCTTCACGACCACGGAACCGACGGCTTCCACCGAGACATTGTGAAGCAGCAGATGGCCGACAGCTACCCCTTCCTCACCGTGGACGGGTCGATGGAGAAGGCGAACTTGAATGCGGCCGACAACTCCATCACCGCGGACTCGTTGTCGTTCGCCGAGGCGAGGAACTGGTTGCACAACGCCCGCAGGGCTTTGGGGTCGGCTGACACCACCGCGACCGATGTCGCCACCATGGCGGAAGTCCATCCGGCCCTGGAGAGCGAGTTGACCAACCGGAGTCTTTGAACACTCATGTGTGATACCGTGATACCTGATTCTGAAACCCGAACCCGAGAACGAGCCCAGATACAGAGATGCACTTCTGGATTTCAAGAGTGCTGAAAGTGGAAGTGTACGCCCTGTTTGCAAGATCAGGGAACAGGGGACGTGGGAGTAGAGGCTACTTTGCTGTGGTACCCTAAACCCTGAACCCCTGAACCCCTAAACCCTAAACCCCTAGACCCTAAACCCTAAACCCTAAACCCCTAAACCCTAAACTAAACCCTAAACCCCAGACCCTCAACCCTAAACCTCGCTACAACCAGGCTCGTGCTGCGGGGCATCGACAGGCCCCATTCCGGATGCAAATAGAACTGGGCTTTGAAGTATCATACTTTAACACTTTTTGGGGGACCTGTTACTTAAAGGGAACCATTATGAAATCAACGTCTATACTTTTTTCTCCCTGGTTACTTCAAAGCCCAGAGAAGCTAGAAGCTGCGATGACCCCAGTGTCATATCTATATCGGTGGTTGTCAAAATGATGGTCCCTTTTTGGGGTCCCTACTATAATACGGCACCTAGTATTTAGGGTACCCCAAAATCGTGTATACCCCGCTAAGTTGGGTTTGGGGATGGCTGGGGTCTGTTGCGTAGGCTCTTGAGCTGAATAGGGTTTAGGATTCAGCGGTTTCGGGTTTAGGGTTTAGGGGTTTAGGGGTTTCGGTTTCGGCTATGGTGTGGACCTCGACGCCGGTTTCCAATTATTCGGGTTCAGGGTTGGAGGTTTGGGGCATCCTGGTCATGGGGGCTTGAGGTTATAGGATCCTTAAGGGAGGGTAGTTCAAGGGGGAGGGTATAAGGAATCCTCAGGGGACTGTAAGGCAACCTTAGGGAGTACTAGGGAGGATTAGGGATCACTAGGCCATATACCCCCCTTGGACCCCCCTCCCTTAAGGATATTACTACAATGAGGGGTTTGGATTCAAAGATTTATATAAAGCAGATCGTTGGTCGTCGTGCAGTCAGTGGTCATAGCACTTTAAGAAGCTAGACAAAAGATGACCTTGCGGGGACTATCTATATCCATACCTTTGTCTATAGCTATATCTATATACATATACATATATAGATGTAGATATGACTAGTTTCGGTTATTATGAACTTGGACAGGTCGGGTTATGAGTTATGAGTAAATCTTCAGGGAAGGGTTGGGGTAAGCACAGCACCCCCTGGTTGAGTCGGCCCTGCCCCTGAAGCAGGTTTGCAGTACAGACCCTAAGACTAAGGCCATTGAGCAAAGGAAGCTTATGAGGCAGCGGGCCTAATTACATAAAGGTTTATTCAGTCTAGGCCTATAGCTCCTGCGACAACATTGCACAACATGCACGGCTTGAAATGCTGCCACAGATGATGCCCAAATCTACTCGCTGCAGCGGTCGGTTCTGAGACCTCAACTTAGACAGCTTCAAAGTCGACATGTTAATGGCCCGTGTCGAACTGCAGATGTCAATCCCAGCTTACAGTTTAGGGCTTAGGGCTTAGAGCTCGACGTGAACACGAAACCCTAATCCCCTAAACCCCAAACCCCTAAACCCTAGACCCTAAACCCTAAACACCCAAACCCTAACTCTAAACCCCTAAAGCCTAAACCCTAAACCCCGAAGCCCTCAACCCTTTGACCCCCAAACGCCTAGGCCCAGCGACCGATAGCTCTTGAACCAAAGATACAGCTACCAAGGCTGTACCCATGGGCTCCATAGTAGTTCCTTTTCGGGATTACCGTATAGGATTTTTTAAGTGTGAACCACAAGAAGGAACTACTATGGAGCTTATGGGTAGGGCTGTGAATCATAGAAACTAGCTATAGTACACCACAAAACCTTTATATAGGGGCCGTAATACTTGGCATAATATACCCCCGAACCCTAGTCTAATTACTAAGGCCCCTACTTGTGAAGGGCCTATCTTACCAGTTTCCGGCTCGCGACGTTTATCTAAAAGTGCTTAGGAAGACTGCGAGGCAACCCTCAACCCACCTTTTGCTCAATGGAGCACCAGCCCTAAAACCTACGGGTGATGACATATATCCTGCATTACCCATAATAAGGCATACACCAGAATGCCCATAGTTGAGGGTCCTTAAGGTAAATCAGAATTTATATCATCAGAAGTATGTCCGACTTGTTCTTGCTTCTGAAATTCGTTTCTGGTACTGTAAACCTAGGAGACTGAACAACAAATCTTTATGGACGCATTCCTACTGTTCACGGAATTAGGGGAATTCATATCTCCCGGTGCAAGGGCTCAACTCTAAACTTGAAGCCCCAGTGAAACCCTACTAAGCCGGAAAGAGCTTGGTCCTTATGGCATGGGTCTTAATTTGTCCAGCTTATTCTTCGTATAAGTCTTACTCCTGAAATTTTGCAAGTTTGAACAGAGGGTCCTGACATATAACCTCCGCAGGGGTCGTTACTGCAATTCTCCAATCAAGCGCTTGCGAGTACTGCACGCAGCATGGAAGCCTGAACGAATGTCAGCAGGCCGAATGCTTCGTCCCTGAAGAATCCAACGGGCATCGGCGGCAAAGCACGGGGCCTTGCTGACGGGCAGCCCCAGGCCCTACATCCGATAATGGCCCCAAGCCCAGAGACTCCAATATCCCTTAATTAAGACTCCTTAAATTATAGTAGGAACCCTTATATGATTTAAGGTCTATTCCTTAATTAAGGGGTATTGGAGTCTCTGGGAGGTTCAGGATGTTAGGATCGGGGTGTAGGGGCCCTGGCAGAGTAGACTATTTTTTGCCATGAGCCGCATGAGAAGGGCAGCATGGACGGTTTCACTTGCACCAACCAGTTGACGCACCACAGGGAGGGAGATGCCTCGCCATTTCTGTTCGAATCGAGAATCGATGAAAGCCGATGCATGGCATGAGTTCTCTTTCGGATTTCGAGGCTCGACCCGCGCCATGTTGGAGATGCCAAGAGTTCCTCTTGGCGCTCCAGTACACTTACTTTGCTTGAATTTCGAAACCTCTGTACCCGAAATGCTCAGTTCACAAAACTCGAAAATCGTGAACGTCCGAACTCCAAAGCCTAGCAGGCAGTTCAAGACCCACGAAGACCATCAGGAGTGCAGGGTTCGGAGTTGGTAGTTTTGTCACTGCAGTAGTTTAGGGGTCCACGGCACTGGCTCCCAGCACGAGTCCTTCTGATGCCAAAGGTCTCACAAAAAACTGGGTTCTGACCACGCAGTACTTGCATTTTCTGATGCTCCGAGTAGGGTATACCCCCGAAAGATGTGTCCTAATCATCCCAGGCACCCTTAAAGCCTAAATTTTAAAACCCTGCAAGCTCAACGGTAAGTATCATCCTCAGGTCCGGATCCCCGAGAATTGGTGCGCCAGCCTAGACCCCGCAGGGCTTAGGGCATTGCGGGCTAAGGGCTCCCTCAAGGGATCCCAATGAGAATTTAGGGTTTTCGGGTTCAGATTCTTGGGTTTAGGGTTACCCACCAAAACTACTATTTGCTTAAGAACCCCCAAAAAATAACAAATATATTCCTTATGGGGGTAATATAGGGATTATTATTTTTATTTTTTGGGGGTTTCTTAAGCAAATAGTAGAAAAGGTGCAAGAAGCCTTCTCAGGCATGTTGAAAGGGAGAGCTCCAGTCCTAAAAGAGGGTTGAGGGGCCAATAGAAGGGGCTTGACGATTAGAATAGGGTTTTGGGGCCCACTATACTACAATTACGTGGGCTAGCCTGGAACGGTTCGTTACCATATGCTCTGGGGCTGAGAATCATCCAGTAAGTACCCTTTAACCTCTTGGGGCTTTATGCAGGGGTTCCTTCAAGGGATCTATTAGAGTACTATAAGGGGGCAGAGGTAGTCTTTGACTTGTTGGTGTTTATATGTTCCTACCATAGTTGGAAAGGTTAACATTTGTTGGGCTAGGGTGCTCAGTCCCTACAGTTTACAGATCCTGACATTGACCCCTGAGCAGCTTGATTACCTAAACACGCACTAGATTCGCTTTACTGGTGCGGTTCGGGGCCTCGTCATACTCCCACACCACCAACCAGAAACACCCTTCCCATTAATATCGGGATCTAGATAATTACCAATACTATTTTGGGGGTTCCTGATTGTAAGTGTAGAAACAGTATACCCCAAAAGCCTATTCTACGTAATGTAAGCCCCTATATTAACCTCTGAATTATGGTGTCGTTTTTGCGGTGCTTGGACGAACTACAACATCCCCAAAATCCTGGACTGACTACTGATGCCTTTAGAGTACCTACAAAAACACAAGCCGCAAGGAACACAAACCCGCGCACTCCGAACTTCAAGGAGTTTCGGAAGTTCAACTGCACCTCGACAGAAGTTCCTCCGGGTGTTTGGTACTTTGGCTTAGGGTGAGGCTTAAGGGTTGAAGGGCTTTAAGATTAATGGTTGAGGGGTTTGGGGTTTAGGGTTTAGGGCAGGATTCTGCTCGGCGGGCTTAACTTGTAGTTGCGCGGAGACTCCACCAACTTCTTACGGATGCGTGTTATGATTTGAGGCTAAACCCTAAACCCCTAAACCCTAAACCCTAAACCCTATTTCTGAGGTTCGAGGGTCAGTTCCGGGTCTAGACGGCTGAATCGGTTTAGGGCTGTGTGGGGGCTGGGGTGGTAGGGGTGTGGGCGTTACGGTGTGGGACTGGTGATTCGTAAGCGGAGCTCGTCGTGAACCCCAGGAAACTCTGAACCCTGCACTCTTAGCCATAATAACGAGCCCTAAACCAACACTAGTAAGCCCTAAACCTGCAAACCCTACACCCCGAAACCCCAACCCGAAACTTTCAACCCTCAACCCCTAAACCCCTGAACCCTAAACCCCTAAACCCCTGAACCCTAAACCCCGAAACCCATAGCCCTAAACCCTAGACCATCCTTCATCCTAAACCCTAAGCCATCCTAAACGCTCAAATCCTAAACCCTAAACCCCGGCGTTAAGCCGAAGATATCACATCCGAGGCACTTCGCAGGAGGCCTTTGAAGTCCGGCTGAGCAAGAAAGGGTGGCGGCCACCTCAGAATCAGAAGGGTTTTGGGGTTTAAGGCTTCAGGGTTCAGGGATTTAAGGTTTAGGGTTCAGGGGTTTAGGGTTTAGGGGTTTAGGGTTTAGGCTTAGGGTTTCAAGGTTCAGGGTTTAGGGTTCATAGGCTTTAGGGGTTTAGGGTTTCTTCAGGGTTCAGAATCAGAACCTTTGTTTAGAGTACGGCTTTTGGTTTGTGGTTTAGGGTGCGGAATGAGAGCCTTAGCCTTAGGGTTTTAAGGTTCGGATGGGTTGCGGCTTAGGGTTTAAGGGCTAGTTTGGTTCAGTTTGGGATCCGAATTTCGGGTTTTTGTTGGGGGTTCAGGGTTTGCAAGCTGGTGCGTGCGTGCCTTGCGTGTGACGGGGCTGGGAAATCTCATGGCACACCGTGCCGCCTCAAACTTCAGCTTCCGTAATCTTACCCTACACCCTAAACCCTAATCCCTACGCTTGAGAAAGCACAGCTCGAAGGGCTCGGTGTCTTTGCTGAATTTCGGACCAAATTGGAAGCGACTTTGCTTCTAGTCCAGATCTTGGGATCTCCCTGCTCTATACCCAGAGGCCCCAAAGTAGTTCCTTTTTGGGATTACCTAATAGAATTCTATATATGCACCCCAAAACGGAACTACTTTGGGGCCTCTAGGTAATGTGGGATTTAGGGCTTCGGGGCTAGATAGTATGGCTTACTGCTTTGGGGTCTCTAACATAGGGTTTAGGGCTTTGGGGTTTTATAACATGGGGTTTCGGGCTTTGGGTTTCTCCATCTAGGGTTGAGGGGCTTTGGGTTTAAGGTTTGTACGTTTCTGCGAGATCTTTTCGATTCAGGGTTGCCATCGCAGCGGTTGATATCAAATTTGCCAAATCCCTTCCACATTTTGCGCATCGCCAATCGGGGTAACCGTAGCTTAGGCTCAGCTATGCGTAGCGTCATGATTTCCCGAGTTTGTATTGGGGAAACTCGATGAATCCTTGTGTTCGTACCAACGTTGAAATCAGGTGATACGTCGACTATGGCATGTTGTGTCTTCTTGCATAACGTTTCTCGCACTTGTTTCGATTTGCAGATTTAGGACACGGGGCGCTGAGGGCTTGTTGCGACTCTTCTCCCGGATTCGAGTCTGAATACCTCAACACCCTCAACCCGGATTTAGCCCTGGAGATCGAATTAAACCTTAAGCCTCTAAAGCCCCAACCCAAAGCCTTAAGCCGCAACCTCCAGCGACTCAGTGCGTCGACCTCAACGCTGGGAGATGGGTCGAGATCATCCCGCTTAAGCGCTTGTTTTCATCAGCTCACCATTTGGACTCGATTGTTGTACGTAGCGGCTATGACCTGGCATCCACCTCCCCTGCGGAGCTCTTTCCTCGCGCAGTGGCGATCGATTACTATGATACTGTAGCTCACAAAGCTGCTGTTGCCGATCGCTCTGGTGCGGCGATTAATGGATCCGCCGGCACGCGTATACCGCTTGACAACGTACGCTGGCTGAGCAGAGTGAACCACGCTCGAATTCTTCCATTGCTTCTTACCTTTATAGGTAAAGGGAAGGCGGAGGCGTACACGCGCGAGCTGGTGAATGCAGGGGTCCCTTTTTGGGATTTTTGGGTATATACCCTAAATAAATAGTAGGTGCCGTATTTTAGTAAGGACGCAAAAAATGGCAAAAAAAGGACCCTAATTTTGACAACCATTTAGATTCGTAACCCTAAACCGTAAACCCTCAACGATAGCATCGGGAAGGGAGGCGCAGGGTTTAAGGTTTAGTAGTTTAGGGGTTTAAGGTTTGTGGGTTTCGGGTTTGTGGATTTCTGGTCTTAGGGGTATAGAAGTTTAGGGGTTTAAGGTTTAGGGAACCTCTCACCCGGTGATTCCCTTGGTGGTGTGGGTTCAGGGTATAATGTTTAGGGTTTAGGGTTTAGGGTTTAGGGTTTAGGGTTTAGGGGGGTTTAGGGTAGTCTTCGGGCTTACAGCCTTACAGCACCACCCATTTGAAAGTTGCTTCAGCCCACAGCTGAGCCCTAAACTTCAACACCTTAAAGCCCTAACCACCCAAAAGCCCGGACCCTAAAGTCCCTAGCTTTAAGCCCTAAACTCTTTAGGGGTTTACTTTGGGAATTTAGGGTGTAGGGTTGAGGACTTACTTTCGGCCTCTAAGGCCCATGCGGAGCTTTGTGAGATGCTATCGCGTGGCATGGCTTCTGCTCAACAACTGGTACTCGCCGAAGGCGACTCGGTGCTTATTTGGTTTTTTTTGTTCCTTGGGTTTGGGTGCATTCAGGATTTGCTTTGGTGTATTCAGGGTTGTTTAGGGCTTGTGGATTCAGGTCCTGTGGGTTTCACACTCCGTAGTTGCAGCCGACTTGCCCCAACGAGCCACGATCCTCTTTACAGGCGGTTCAACTCAGTTTGGGGTTTACCTCTAGTATCCATTGTAGTTCCTTTTTTGGTTAACCGAAATCTCTATTATAGGGTCCTAACCATAGATCTGGTTAACCAAAAAAGGAACTACAATGGAGACTATAGGTAGGGTATGCGGCACAAGCTTTGAAGGGACCTCGCACACCCTAGCAAAGCGGCCTTTGGAGTTGGAGTGGTCTGTTTTGGGGATGATATCATCGCATAACTGGGGGGTTATAATGCGATGTTTGTGTGTTTCTCATTTCCAGATGTTCATATCTAACAACCTTTATGCATATACGGGTATACAAAATATATACGTATTTAGTCGTGCTTTCACTTCTTGGTCGTTCTTGCAAGCTGTTTTGGATGTTTGAGGCAGGCCAGTCTTACCTTCGTGTAATGGAATGGGGCGTGGGAGGTGCGAGTCGGAGAAGTCTCAAGGCCATGCAGCAAAGCTAAAACCCTGAAGCCCTGAACTCCCGAAACGCCTAAAACCCTCAACATAAAATCCTACAGCCCCAAAGCCCATAAAGCAACAAACCTCCTGGTACCGCTATGTACCCCTATACCATCCTGATCATAGAAGCTTGTTGAAGGAATTGCTGTAGCCGAAATTTTGTGGTTGGCGGGGGTTGAGTGTGTGAGATGTTGAGAGTAAGGGTTGAGGGGTTTGAGGGTAGGCGGAGTAGGGTTTGGGCACTTAAGGTAAAAGCCAGAAAGTTGGAACATGATTATCCTAAACCCTTTATGGTAAATTATAAGGTATCCTACCCTGAAACCATATTCCAACTTTCTGGAGTTCCCTTTAAGGGTAAAACTTAGAAGTTTGGGATTTTGGATCCAGAGCTTTTTTAAAGGTCTTAACAGGTGCTGAAAAGGGTTCCAGAGGACGGTATTTGCAGAACCCTCGTTGACTGAACAACAGAAGCCAGTGTTAGGCTTACTCGTTAGGGTCTTGGGACTAGATTTTCGCGTAGTTCGATCGTAACGCCACAAGTCTACATGTTGGAGGACTAAAGGAACCCGCAACAAGGATCGGGTCTATCCCCAAGTCAACAACACCCTCAACTGTATTTCCACAAACTCTAAAGCCTAAGCCCCACCAGCCCCAAACGCAGGCACTACACCCCAACCCCCGATAAATCTGCTAGGTCATCACCCAGACTCAGTTGCTGGACAAGTGGCCTCCTCCGAAAAAGTACAGTACTGACCTGAGTCTACCCAAAGGCCCTAAAGCAGTTCTTTTTTGGGGTTCATATTTAGCATTCTATAAGGTAACCCTAAACCCTAAACCCTAAACCCAAAAAAAACTACTATGGGGCCTATGGGTACAGAGCCGAGAGACTCACATGCTTGCGTCAAACAAGGGGCCACGCAAGGAACTAAGCGTAAGGAGTTTGCAGGGATGTCCCTACCTTCTTGGGCTTCATTACAAAGAGGTTTATATGGCAGAACCCTATTCAATTGTTCGCTAATGCGTTTTATGAGAGCAGTAAAGTTCAGAGTTTGGATGTTGCAGAGTGGCTGCCGCAGCAGGAACTTAGAGCAGCAGCAATAGGCCACTGAGGTGTGGCACAGTTTCCGCTTATAGGGCTAAGGTAAAAGCCAGAAAGTTGGAATATGACTATCCTAACCCTTCTATGGTAAATTATAGGGTATCCTACCCTGAAACCATATTCCAACTTTCTGGAGTTCCCTGTAGGGCTTTCCCTGGACCTGCAATGTCTTTGTAGAAGAATGCCTCAGACGTGCTTTTGCACACACAGATTCTGTGGTTCAAGGGTTCAGGGGTCGGCGCTCTGGAGTTTATGGTTCAGCGGTTGGGGTTTAGTCAGAGTTGAAGACCTACAGGGTATACGTTGCCTGGGCCGGAATGGAAGCAACCGCTGGCCCATGTGAAGGATCATAGGAGGCCAAAAGGGGTCTTAGCCTATGGGGGTTTAGTAGGGATTAGGGTTCCCATAAAAGGGTTCATATTAAGGAATCCCTACCCCAAGAATCTTAAACCCCCCTTTTGGCCTCCCATCAAAAGAATGCAGAGCCAAATTACAATTTCGCCCTATGGCAAACGCAAGCTTTCTGCCTGCGCATCACACAATGCCTGATGCTGAAGACGAGCGATGTGGACTGGAAGTTGAAGCGCACCTACATAAAGGCATTTGAAGGACCCAAACTAAGGTACCCCTCATGTTCGGAAACTCCCATATGGGTGGTTGTCAAAGTTATGGTCCCTTTTTGGGTCCCTAATATAGTACGGCACCTAGTATTTGACATCCAGCCTGCTGGAAGTCTTTGTGCCACCGGGTATGGCGCAAACCTTCAGACTGCGTTCCTTCCTCAAAATTTCCTGAACATAGGTCCCATAGTAGTTCCTTTTTGGGATTACCTTATAGAATGCCCCAAAAAGGAAGCACTTTGGGTAGGCTACTGGGGCCTCAGCGAGCGGTTAGCCCATCTTGTCAGCGCTGACCTTCTCATCGCGCACAGTGCTTTGCAATGAAGCAGGAGCTCTTGAATTAACATAAAGGCTTCGTGAATACGACACGAGCACCTTTCATGGTCTATAGATATACCACGGTGTACCCGCAAACCGTCTTCCAATCTTCCATTTAAAACAACTTCGTGCCATGAACCTGCATTCTAAGGTTTCGAGTTTCGCGTTTAGGGTTTCAACTTTTGTGTTTTCAGGTTTACGCAGGATTTTGGATTGGAGCTTGGGGTTCGGATTGAGCTTCAGAGTCTCGGGTTAGAGTTTAGGGGATAGGGGTTAGGGTTTAGGGGTCTGGGGTTTAGGATGCCTTCCTGACATGTCGTGTCTGTGGCTTAGAGAGTTTACCCTAAGGCTCAAAATAGCCCCAAAGCCTTATGGTATAGAGCTTTGGGTCGCAAACCAGGTCACGAAGATTGGCTTGGCTGGACGCAAGCGGACCAGGACAGATAGGGATCCGAGAGGGTAGAGCTGCTCTCCTTGAAACTGGCTTGGATCCCAAAATATAGAGGCTTTAACAAATTACTTATACTATGTTCGGGGTTCCTTATTACATGTATAGTATAATGGGCCGCAA
>CAJNDT010000772.1:127500-142220 GCA_905221615.1 Symbiodinium sp. CCMP2592
CTACTCCTACTACTGCTATTACTGCTACTACTGCGACCACTGCTACTACTACTACTGCTAGTTTATTCTTCCTTCAAGCTTTTATAACCCTAAAGCCTCTAAACCCCCGTACCCTAAAAACCTCGAAAAATCGTAAACCCCTCGGCCCTAACCCTAAAAGCCCCGAGCCGACGACCCGAGTAGACCCATCCCTCAAGCCCCCCAGAGACTCCAATATCCCTTAATTGAGCAATATTCCCTTAAATCATATAAGGGATCCTACTATATTTTAAGGTATGTTCCTCAATTAAGGGATATTGGAGTCTCTGGGTTCCGCCTTGTCTTCAGCGCTGAGGATTTCCGGCGATCCGAACCTTGGCTCCTCTGGTTGTCAACTTTTGCGTTTGGGTTTACCTAGTAGTAGAGTAGTTAACCTTTAACCTTGTTTGGGGTAGTATAGTCCCTATATTATCCCTATATAACCAAAAAGGTTAACCTTTAGTTCCCCATGATGCCCGACAAGTAGGTTTAGTTTAGGGCAAAGCCTTCATGTCCTAGGCGTAGGGGCCCAGGTTTACGCAACTGCTTCAACTTGAAAGTGAACCGTATCAGAGTATCATCAAGCCTGGAACTGTGGGAGTTTTCTTCTGGTTTGAACAATGAACGAAGGAAAATTAAACACATTGCGACGTCAGGGTGTTTTTGCTGGCTTTTTTGACCCCTCAGCTTGCTAGCCCCGGTTGAACCGCTAGTACCCTGAAGCCTGAACCCATCTCAAGCCTGAACCCACGACCCCGAAACGTAAACAAAAAGTCCCAAACCCCGAACCCTAAACCCTGAACCACGTAAGGAGAATTCAGTGGACAAGATTCTTTGGAAGCTGCGATCGGAGGACTGAGTTTGATTTCCTTGTGTTTATCTGTCGGTGTGGTTCGGGCTTCTGGGTTAGCTTTAAAACAGTGAAAGCCTACACCCTAAACCCTAAACCGTGTTAGGGGTTCGCTGTTTATGAAGGTTCTGCCGGTTTGGGGTGTTATCGACTTCGGGCCTCCTGGCCTGTAGTGTACCCCCTACCCCTTTTTGGGGGTATCGATTTTTAGGCAACAGGTCCTAACCATAAAACTAAGTATCCTTAAAACGGGGTAGGGTATGAGCTTCTAGGTAGGGTTTGGGGTTTAGGGTGTTTTGACTTTGTAGGCCAAGGACCCTTAACCGAGTCCTAACCCTGGAATCCTGGTTTACTCAGAAGGACCCTTAGAAGGTGGGGGGGGAGGGTACCTTAACTATAATAAGGATGTAATAAGGCCTATTAAAGGAAGTATAGCCTCTTCCCTCTACTAAGGGTCCCCATGGTTTACACTGGGGTGTGTCACTTCGGCGTTGAAGGGGGGGGGGGGGGGGGGATGGGTTCAGCGTTTAGGGTTGAGGGTTTAGGGCTCCTGCAGATCTGTGGTCAATCGACCTCGCTTCTTCAAGGGCGTCAGGCAGCGAAGGTGGTTTGATGCCGCTATATGGGATAGGTTGTATTTCGGCTTCATGATTGAGGGCTTGATTGCTCCGAGTCTCTTCGAGTTGGACTCTAGTGAGGTTTCGGGTGCTAGAGGTATGGCGGTGAGGCTTTCCCTTTTTTCCTGGGGGTGCTTGAGATTCAGAGACTTGAGTTCGAGCACGGGTTGCCTCTAAGAGCGCTTCTTTTGGCGTTGCTGGTACTTCCTGAGCCCTACACCACTACTTAAGTCCCGGTCTGTGTTGGGCTTCGAGATTTAGCTGTCATAGTCATGGATATTGATTGCCATGATTTTTTGCAATGCCCAAGGCGAGATCACTAAACCCCCTTACAAACCCAAACCCTAAAAGCATTACGCCCCAAACCATGAGCCCCAAACTATAAGGGGCGAAGTTTCTGAAGGCTAAAACCCTGAGGGGTTTAGGGTTTAGGGTTTTCGCTGTTTCGGTGGGTGTGGCGTTTTAGGGTTGATGAGGAGCTCATGGATTTGAGTTTTGGACATGCACGAACAAGCGGTTGCTTCCAGATAGTCCCTGAGCGCACGGGCTGGCTGAGATGCCTTGGCAAGTCCAGCTGCGATTGGATGCATGTACATCTGTGGCCGAGAACTGTGCAACATATGGGAGTTTCCGAAATAGGGGACCCCAATATAGTACCCTAAATAGGAGGATCCTTGTTATAAGAACCCCAAAATAAGGTACCCCTCATTTTCGGAAACTGCCATATGAAGCAATGAAGCATATTTGGCATTCCGACTTCGCTCCTGGGATGTGCGAGGTTGTGGAGACCTATCCCTAAGGATCCCTGTACCCAAATTGTGGCTCGTTTAAGGGTTCCGTTAAGGGCTGCCTATAAGGGTACCATAAGGGCTATAAGGGTTTAGGCTTTAGGGTTTAAGGGCCCATGTACCCAAATAGTATAGATTTTGGCCCCAAAGTACCAATATAGGACTTCTGTTTTAAGGCCTAAGTACATACTATCTGGGTACATGGATCCCTAAGGGTATGCGACCACCCTGCATGTTTTGGATGATGCGGGCCTGGGGTTGGGCATGTCAGTTTCATGCACGCTGCAGTTGCATCTTCGGTGCCTCAAGGCACATCGGCGCATCATAGCTTGGAACAGGCACTGCGCAAGAAGGCGTGCAGGTTTAGACTATCCTAGAGGCTCAAAATATAGTACCATTATGGAGTTAGGTCCCCAAAGCCATGATATGGATGGTCATTTGGGACCTAATTCCATAATGGTACTATATATGGAGCCTCTGGGTATGTTCTTTTTTTGATGGCAGTCTACGTCATGCCGGTCAGTCCCAGGCCCCAAAGAAGCGTTCGCAACTTGTGCCGTGGATCTTGTAAGCAAGACACCCTGAACCCTAAGAGTCCTTAACTTCTGAACCCGAAGACTCCTTAAGTTCTGAACCCGAAGACTCCTTAAGTTCTGAACCCTAAGACTCCTGAAGTTAAATCTTTGGCCCCTGCGTCTGGGTCAGCTCTAGTGGCTCTGGACTGAGTTCCGTCTTCGTTTGCTTGAGTCCTGTTCTGTTTTTGTTGAGGGTTTAGGGTTTAGGGGCTCTTTGGTCGGCTCTAGTGCCTTTGGATCCACAGCATGGCAAGTCATGGTCCCTGTTTCTATTTTTTGGGGCCCCTGAAGCCTGCTTTCATGGCCGGTTCGGCTTTTCGGGGGGCCAACGTGCAGTCTTTCATTACAGAATGTCCATTCTTCTGTCCTCCGTTGAATTTCATATGGGTGGTTGTCAAGATTGTGGTCCCTTTTGGGTCCTTATTATAATACGGCACCTATTATTTAGGGTACCCAAAAAAGGGACCTATAATTTTGACAGCTACCCATATGCATTGTTTCAGTGCTCTTATTTTCCTGGAAACTCGTACTCGGGTTCCTTGAGGATAGCAGCATCCTAAAGGATCCTGTGACTTAGGGTCTAGTTTACCCAGAGACTCCGATATCCCATAATGTAAGGAATATGCCTTAAATCATATGAGGGATCCTACTACAATTTAAGGCATAATCATTCCTTAACTAAGGGATATTGGGGTCTCCGCGTAGTCGCGGAGTGCAACCCGAAGTCAGGATAAGCAATATCTGCTCGGCAACAAAAAGACACAGCAACCACACGCCCAACTGCAAACATCACACGCGTATGCACACACACACACACACATACACGACTACGCAGGCGCATGCGCACACACACACACACGCACGCGCACACACACACACACACACACACACACACTCACACACACACACACACGCACACACACACACACACACACACACGCGCTCTCTCTCTCTCCCTCTCTCTCTCTCTCTCTCTCTCTCTCTCTCTCTCTCTCTCTCTCTCTCTCTGTCACACACCGTAAAACTTACAAACCACGCGCATACGCATACGCCCAGGAGAGCAAGGCCTTTAAGGAATGCGTTTCCTTGGCCCGGGTCCCTGGCCTCTTCTTGGGGCTTTGGGTTGGGATTTTTCGTGCAGTTTTTGCGTAGGTTTAGGGTGTAGGGTATACCAACGTATACCGTAACCTCCCGGAAACTACCTGAAGACCCTACAGAATGTGCAAGTAATACAAAGGTTTGACTAAGTCGAAACTATCATTGTTGCTTCTGTCTGCAATGAGCTTTAGAGCTCATTGGGCTATTGCCTAAACCCTAAACCCTTCATTCCCTTAAACCCTAGACCCCTAAACCCCTAAACCCCCAAACGCTAAACCCTTCATTTTTTAGTCTTCCGGGGTTTCACTTCCCTTGCGACTTGTCCGGTCCTCCGGTGCTAGGTTTCTTTGAGGGCTTAGGGTTCAGGCTTTAGGTTTTAGGGTTTAGGGTCTTCTCAGAGGTTTAGGGTTTAAGGTTTAGGATTTAGGGTTTAGGGTTCAAAAGGGTTTATGCAGGGTTCCCGGTTTCGGTCTGAGAGTGGTAGGGCTTTGGACTGTAGGATCGGGCCTCGGGATCCTCTCATGCTTCGTTTACTGGGCTGTGGAGTACCATACGGTTGATGTTATAAACCCGGCATTACCCATTATAAGGAATGTGCCATAGTTCCCATAGTTTAGGGTCCTTAAGGTAATGCAGGATTTATATCATCAACCGTACTGTAATGATTTTTGGGGGGTCTGTTACTTAAAGGGAACCAGTATGAAAAGCAAGTCTATACTTTTTTCTCCCTGGTTACTTCCACGCCCAGTTTAGGGTTTCGAAGGTTAAAGGTTTAGGGCTCAGGGTCCCGGAGAACTGGGATAAGGGTTTTGAAGTTTAGCGAGTCGCGGTATTGAGGGTTAGAAGGTATGAGTTTGAAGAAGATGGCGATACACATTTCGGGCTTGAGCGGTTTGAATTGTGCAGGTACCGTTTTCGATTTTTTTTGGATACCGTGTGCCTCATACAGTCCCCAAGCTGTTGATGATACAAATCCTGCATTACCTTAAGGACCCTAAACTATGGGAATTATGGTATATTCCTTCCTATGGGTAATGCAGGATTTGTATCATCAACCGAAATCAGCATGATCCTTAGTGTAAGATCCTCCGGTTTCACGTAGCTTTCGCTGGACCGACGAAGCGAATCTAGGCCTCCATTGCAGCTCCAGATCCTCAAGGTGTAGTGCAGTGTTGAGGATTAGGGTAGGGTTTAGGGTGCAGGATGTGGGATTTGGAGTTTAGGGTACAGATAGAACACTTTGTTTTCAAGGTTTTCTTCATATCAGGCATTTACTTTTTACGCTCGGCAGACTCGAAAATGCATCAATGCGACGGCCCCGACATGGAGCTCTAAACGATGTGATGTATGGAAGAGCTGCTTTAGTGTGGGGTATGGTTTGTGGGTCTTCGGATCTAGTGACAGTGATATCCAGCGCGATATCTAGCACTTAAGGACTGCAAGATTTGGCTTCTTGCCATGAGTTGTAAGCTCCTGGAAAGGTCAGGGTACTGGAAGTTTTTGTTTTTGAAGTTCAGGGTTTAAGGCTTAGTGTTTATCCTCACTGCATTCGAAAGTTCAAGAGCACCCAGAAGCAGAACTTAGACCGCAGACCTTAAATCCTAAACGGCCCCAAACCCCAATGGCTTGCAGACGCAAATCCCAAGACCCTTCTTCCTCTCTGCTGCTTCCTGCCGATGAGGCCCGTGCTACTGGCATCCCTGTTTCGGACAGCAAGAAGTCGTGATCGCAGGAAAAGTCCGATGAGAAGGGCTGAAGATCGGAGGGGGGGGGAACTTGGACAAATCCCCGCAGTTTGGGTCCTGGTGTCCTTCGTGTTTCAACCCGAGGGGTGATGGCACACTGAACCCCAACTACTGCTCACGAGAAGTACTGTTCATGTTGTCCATGCGACCCAACAGATAAGTATGACACATGGCTTGGTAAGGAAGGCTTCCAATACGTGACAGCGAGTGCAAACACTGCAGTATCGCATGCAGCCGACCACTAAACAGAACGTATTTCAAATCCTTCTTCACGACAAGTGTGCATGAATTGCCATCGGAAATAGTGGTGATAATTTCGACGAGGGTTCAGGACGAATTCCGATGTCGCACACGTCGCCTGTGCAGGGCAATGGCGACATTTTCGACTGAGGTGGTGCCTGCAGTGGTTTTATCACGGTGCTCCCTGCAAGGGTCGCTACACAGGTGTTTCCATTTCGTTTTCATCTGTAACATGCAAGTGTCATGATTATATAATTGTGTACTGGGTATTTATATATGAAAGGCCATGCCCACATGTGGAATTGCCTTGGGCACCGCCTGGTTGAAACGTGCAGCATGCCGTGGCACTGGCTCAAGTTCCTCCCAAAATATCCTCGACGGGTTTGCCAGCGACTTCAACGTGGACATGGCTTGGGCAGTTTGGCTCGAATTATCCCGTCCACTTCGTTTTAGACATTTGTGGGCAGGGGCAAAGAAACAACACAGTATTGGCCATGTTTGATTGTGCTTTGTGTTCGTTGCGAAACCACAGGCGTTTCGTTGAAAAAAGTTAATATCATGTTCCCTATATTCTACACCCAAAACCCGACTACAACTGGAGGATCGTTTGCAATTTGCTTGAACACCCGTCACAACGCCAAATATCCAAGTGACACTTGATGGAACCCACAACGCACCAGCTGTGCAAACGCCGATTTGAGAAGAAATGCAGAGATTTCCACCATGGTTGTCATGAACGTCCACGACAGGAATCACTCTATGCCAACCATTGGACGGTGAGAAAGGGGTTAATAATCAGAAACAAGGCCCTAGGATTTTGCATGCCTTCGTGTTTCAACACTGGCCAGACACGTGAGCAAGTAAGCTGGCTGATGGACATGAGTTGGGCTTGCCATGTGGTAGTTTCCGATTTTAGGGGACCTAATATAGTACGCTAAATAGTAGGATCCTTATTATAAGGACCCCAAAAGAAGGCACCTCTGATTTTCGGAAACTCCCATATCCTGGAGGGTAATTCCAATCAGTCATCCAGGCCGATGATCCTTGTCGCCTAGGATGCCCAGTAGTACCCTTATACCCTTTTTGTAGTCCTAGGTTCCTTATGAAGTTACCCAATACCAAAAAGGGAGCCCTTTTTGTTCCTACATAGGCTACTGGGCATCCTAGTTGCCCACGATCGACCCTTTTCGCTGGCTTCTCTCATCGACGATTCTGATTCGCATGTTTGTCAACTGATTGGCAGTGGTTTCTTCACTGTACTTGATGATGGACTCCATCGGACAGTCGGACAGCACCGATCAACATCGATTCAGATACCCACGGGGTCTGCATTGCGTAACATGAACCATGGCAGCGAATAGCCGTTTGTTCAATAGTGTCCATTGCCATGTTATCACAATTTTTCCCGCGGCTACGATCATATGTGGGTATGCGAGTTCCCCAATCTGGGTCCCAAATCGAGTCCCAAAACTGTGCGGCACCCTTATAACAAGGCCCCTGAAAGGACACCCTAATTTTGAGAACTACCCAATTATCTACCATTCAACTTTTTTCCACCCCATGCATCGTCCTCCAGGAACCCGTGGCCATCTCAGCAGCCGCTGAAGCAGCGCTGCGCAGCAAATTTCCAGCGCTTCGGCGTAGCTGGGAGGGTCCTAATATAGGGGCCTTAATAATTAGAATATGTTTTCGGGGCAGCTTATACTAAAATCCTAATAAGGAGCCCCCCACAATAGTCTTGGTAATTATTTGGGCCCCTATATTACACCATATGGCCTTCAATTTGTTTCTATAGTTTCTGGAAGGATGGTTTGCCAGGGTGTTGAATCCTATCCGAGCCGCAGTACGAGACCACACCCTTGGGAATAGCAAGTCTGCCGTTTTTTTTTTGTGTTCCACAACTGAGAACGTCATTTATCAATGCTCATCTCTCCCATGTTCATATGCCTTATGCTCAATTTATATAGCCCCCACGATCGAGCCATAAAGATGTTGAGGTTCCTATACACCATTGATGTTGGGGTTCTCCGTTGATTTTTCAGGGTGCAGGCAGCGGTGCTCGCTACCTTGCTTCTGTTGGTTGCTGCTGGGATTCCACAACGACAGTTTGAGATCCATAGCAAGCAACCTCCCATTTAAACTCTTCTTTAGGGATGGTATATGCAGCCGCTCTTTCTGCTGAAGGATGATGCGTGCTTGTATCAATGGTGATTGAACGACCGCACAAGAGCTGAGCTTAGGTCTAATCTTTTCTATCCATACCCAGTAGTAGCACAGGAGGTACAAGAATCCCCAGTTGATCCCGAACGTTTTCCTGTAGTTGCCCTAGGATACTGGACAAATAAGATCTCATCTAACAGCCCAACATCGAGGTGCGGAATAACCAAGACATGTAGATGGTCATTGAGCAGATAGATATTGCACAGAATTACCATGGTGTTGGCAGGTTCCAGTGGGCGATGGTACTGGTCATGTTCTCAACATTTCAAGTTTTAGATGGAATGAGTGGAAAATGGGTCCAATTAGCCTGATTCGTGATTCTCCCATCTTCTTTTACTCGTCGCATCAACCCTAAGAGAAGTGAGCTTGGGAAGTGGGGATCCAAAGTAGTCCTCGAAGTGCCTTGTACGGTTTTGTTTTCGGATAAAAAGCATGATTTCAACTTTTGTCTGGAGTAGACGTTAACGCACATGCATCACAAATTCCATGTAGACACGTATGTGATATAAACGTATGTGAATGTACTCCCTTACAAACTTGTAACAAAAACGCGCGGACATGTGAAATGGCGAGTAGGCAGTTGAAGTTAGTCTTTATCCATTTCCAGGCTAATCCAGGTTGGAACTGCTAGTTTTTCAGAGTGCGCCATATGTTTTGTTAGTTCTCAGCTACTTTTGGAATGGCTCCTGATGATGCAGTTTGCCAGTCTATTCACAGTAGCAGTATATTGCCATTTGGTATGTCACATATGAATAGCTATATGTGCCTGTACGTCTATGCATCGATATATAAACTCTGTACATATGTATGTATATATATATATATATATGTATGTATGTCTGTGTACATATGTATATCTATATGTATATATGTATGTGTATATTTGTATATGTATATGTACATGTGTGCATAAACGTAGTTGTATGTATAAATGTATATACTCTTGTTTACACCTAATATATATATATATATATATATATATATACACACACATAGGTACATACACATACACATATATATATATATATATATATATATATACACACATATCTATACTCACATGTATATACATACATACATACATACCGGTACACAAGTGTGACATACGAGAGAAGCATCTCCCCATCTCCACCTGGCAGAGGACGGCATTTGCGGACTGCGCGCCGTGGCCCAGCCTGGGGCGGCGGCAGCAGCAGATCCTTAGCACGGAAGGCTCAAGTAACATTCGGGCTGAGGGTGTAGGGTTTAGGGGATCATTGTTGGTACTTATCGGCTTGATGCCAATCATGAGGTAGTAGTAGTTACCAGTAGTAGTAGTAGTAGTAGTAGTAGTAGTAGTAGTAGTAGTAGTAGTAGTAGTAGTAGTAGTAGTAGCAGTAGTAGTAGTAGTTGTTGTTGTAGTTGTTGTTGTAGTTGTTGTTGTGCTTGTAGTTTAGTAGAGGAGTAGCAGGTACTTTGAATTTCGTGACAAGTCCATGGGGGTGAACTTCCAATTCCGTCAAACGCGTTCAATAACCCTGGCTTAGCTAGCAATCTCAGAGTGAGTGCAGACGTTGGTCAGTTGAAGTGATTTTGATCGATTTCCTGCAAGGTCCCCTCCAATTTTGGCCCGTTTGCAATTGCGTGTAATTTCAATTGCCGTTCTTCCGGTTGGCTCTTCGGTCTTTAACTGTTGGGGTGTCTATGTTAAGTATAATAAGGAGGATAAAAGTTTGCAACGTTTAGGAGGGGTTCAGAAGTCAGCCAAGTTCATGGGCAAATCTCAAGCGCGCTTAGGCTACCAGAAAGTGGCGGTATCCCACTCATTGCACATTGCAGCTTACTTTGCTTCGCTTGTGACTCCCGGGTTACATAATTGATGTGGGTGTTGCGGTTGTTCGCCGTGCAAAAACCTTGATAGTTGCATTTACCACTCACAGATCGCACATGATTGGCAATGATTGCAGGTATTTGTTCAAAACGGTTGGATGTTCAAGAACCTGTAATTATGTCATCAACTATAATAAACTGTTATAGTTATAGTGTTTTTCGAGTCGTAGGGCTTCAAGAAACCCACCTGAGCTGAGATCCCAGGAGTACTGTGCAGTATGTCGGTTGCAGTCTGGCATGGTCACGGTGCACTACTGCGAGGCTTGCGCCACCTGCAGGGCTTCAGCAGGTCCCATAGTTTTGTACCTTGAAGAGCCACGGTTTAGCTACAAACCAATACTATACAAACCCTATGTAAGCCTCATATGAACCTTACATAAGCCCTAAACCCTTTCTGAACTCTAAACCCACAAATCCTCCTACTACCGGAAGATCCATAGTTACGGTACAGTAGCCAACCCCAGATCTATCAGACGAATCGGTGCTGGAGTAGCCATCTCCAGGGTGAGTTCCTCTGTCGCGCGTGTTTCATGGACAGGTTTAAGCGAGCTCCAGGTGGGTGATTGTCAAAATTGGTGTCCCGTTTTGGGTCCTTATTATAGTACGGCACCTAATATTTAGGGTACCCAAAAAAGGGACTCGAATTTTGACAACCACCCAGGTGGCTTAGGCCATCATTTGCAGGCTTCTTGCATCCTGGTGCATGATGGCAAGTCCATCAAAGGTCCCAGCTTGTGGATCGGCAATAGAATCTTGATAAACCTACACGGGCCTATTACAGCGAGTTACAGCTGGGATATGGACGGACAAGAAAGTCGTTTTTCTTTGTTCGACGAGATATCTGAGTAGCACAGCATGCTATTCTTATTTGTTTTATCTCATTGTCATGCCTACGAGAGATTGCATGGGCTTCTGGTAGCACTCAATGGCGATCGGCCGACGATTGCCATATTGTTGAATCTGACCGAGGCTCTTGTGGCATGGATGTCCACACGGATGAAGACGTTGATGTCAGTCACTGAAACTTGTGGTAGCTGCTGGCTCATGCCCCAAACCTTGCAGGTTGTTTATGGGGAAAGTCAGTGATTGTCATCAGTGAAGAAGGGATTGCCACCAACCGGGTGTCCAATGCAGATTTCAAGGAAGACAGGGTGTTGCCAGTGAATGCTTTAAGGGTAGCTTTCATCTCCGATAGTGCCCGTTGATGTCTCCCTCTCCGCTCTCTCTATCTCTCCGCTCTCTCTCTCTCTCTCTCTCTCTCGCTCTCTCTCTGTCTCTCTCTCTCTCTCTCTCTCTCTCTCTCTCTCTTTCTCTCTTTCCATATATATATATATATGCTTTTTGTTCATTTATCTTTATATATACACATTGCATACACATGTTGTTTGCATTCGAATGTTATTCCAGCTGACAGCAATGTATGCATGTTTCTCCTCTACTTCAGCTGTTCTCACTATGTAGGTGTACATGTCTCTTTTTGTCTCTAAGCCCTAAACTCCTAAACCCAAAAGCCCCGAAACCCTAAACCCCAAAACGGTACACATGTCTCCTTTTGTCCAGGACTGTCCTTTACGCATCGTATTGCATGGTGCACAAATCATGGCATCATGTCTCCGGTTGCGGTAACCATCCACCATAACCTTTCAGGTTCTTTTAGGGTTTTTGGATTTTAGGGTTTGGGAGTTTCAGGGTTTAGGGGTTTCAGGGTTTGGGGTTGAGGGTTTTAGGGTTTGGGGATTTCGGTTTAGGGGTTTACATTATAGGGTTTTAGGGTTTAGGGTTTTAGCGTTGGAGGGTGTAGGGTTTAGGGGCCGACCACGCGGCAGGTAGCAGGAGGAGTGGTCAAGGAGGTCACCGCGGGGGCAGCCAACAAGGCGGACCTGAACGTGAAAGAACCAGTGGGCACATGGCCTTTGATGGGGGATGCCGTTCCTCGAATGCAGCACGAGGGATGTTGGACGACTGTGGGTATTTATGAGTATTGCTTGGTATTTGTGGATATCTATGGATACTTAGGACGGCTGTTGCGATGTTTAGGGTGAGTTGTGGATCTCTGTGAAAATCCCAGAAAGATCCGAAACTGTGGTGCGGGGCACTGTGGGAAAAGCAATCACGCAGAGCGAAACAGTCAGACTGGCGTAGCTGTAGACTCTAAACACGGATATCACTGCAGCTTGAGCACAGTTGAGCATCATGTCAGCAACATCAAGACCCTTACTTTCCAACTTACTCCCATCATGCCCTTTCCAGTCAATCTAAGGGAATGAAACAAGGCGATCGGAAAAGCACTTGTTGTCGTTAGGTGGTTTACTGACTCAGTCTAGAGTCTAAAGTGGTTTATCGACATGGGAGCTTCCGAAAATTGGGGGTGCCTTATTTTGCGAACCTTTTAATAAGGATCCGACTATTTAGGGTATTATATTAGGGTCCCCTAAGTTTCGGAAACTCCCATGTGCATCTCCCATCAATGATGGTTCACCGTTTTGCTCAAGCCATGCAGTCCAGGAAAGCCAGCTAAGCCTCCACGTGAAGGGCACTTCAGCAGACAACTCAATGTGTTCAACTGACCGGCTTTCTACATGAGCAGATGAATCACAATTTAAGTAACCATTCCGGTCAATAAGTGCTAGGAACCCTTGACACGTGCGAGACTTTCAGAAAATAGTTGCTCTAGTTGTCATCCCCACATGTGAGGTTTGAGTAGCGTTCTTCATATTCATTCCTTTACATGCAGGCCATGCTTGCACGAATGGGTACTGCAAGTATCTAGTGTCTGATACTACCCGTCCCTGGCCACAGCTGAGGTGTTCATTCCCTGGGTGGATGCAATCGTGGCGAACTGGACCGTGGATTTCGGATCCTAGTGGGCTCCTTTGGGCCTTTTGGTATGGTTCGAGACTTGGGGTGGTAGTGGTAGAAGCAGCAGTAGTACTCCTAGTACTGCCGCTACAACGGCTACTTCTGCCTCTGCTACTGCAACCTTTTCTGGCGCCTTCTCTTGGAAGCTTCGGAATTTGTACAGTTGCGGCTTCTTGGTTGGGCTTGACTGACAGAAAAGACCGTGAAGGAACGGCCGAACAGAACTTTGGTTCATAACAATACATGAAAAGATAGGCGAGTTTCTTTTAATCCAAAAGTCGTGATTTTGCTACATTTCAGTGGTAGAGCAACTGACAAGTCGTTTTCATTTTCCTAGTAGTTTCGGATTGCAAGTCTATATGTTTCTATATGTAGTAAAAATCTTGAATTCGGAGGAATATTTTTCATGTTTTCTTGAGAAGTTCAACAACAAAAAGGATGGGACGCTAGTCTGTTTGAAGCTCTTGTGAAATTAAACGCAGAAGACAAAATGAGATTTCGTCTTCGAATTATGCAGAGACAATAATATGAATATCTATATATATATATGTATATGTATATATCGAAGAATTGTTTTTAATAGTTAAGAAAATGTAGATATTCATAACAAGTATTACAATTTGAAAAATTATTTTCTCAACGAGATATTCGGTGTGGTGGTGGTAGAGAGAAAAGAGAGGAGAGGGGCGAGGGGGGCGAGGGGGTCGAGAGCAAGCGAGAGACAGAAACAGAGACAGAGACCAGAGACCAGAGACCAGAGACAGAGATAGAGACAGAGACACAGAGAGAGAGACGCGGATTCATGGATATTCGGATGGAGAAATGGGGAGATAGGGAGATATGGAGATGGGGAGATGCGGAAAGCAAGAGAAGAGAGACGAGACAGGATGATGAGAGGGAGAAATAGGAGAGAAAGAGATAATTGAAGAATTAAATAATAGAAGATTTTAGAAAGGAAGATATCTTGGAGGATATTAGAGAGGAGGAGGTAGATAGTAGCGACAAGAGTTTTAATTAAAAATCAGAGTCCGAGGATATATATAGTCAAACGTTATATCGAGGATAATTAAGAAATATCGTGAGATAAATTAGTAATATATAGGGATAGTTTGAAGAAGTTGAATGGGAGGAATATAGTAAGATTGAATGATTATATAAGAATATAGATTCCGAAAATAGAAAAGAAAAGAATGAGATTCTATAATGGTAATATCGAGATAAATATAGGGAGTTATTGAAGTCGTACAAGATCTCAGTAAATCGGAAGATATTTCGGGGAAGCGAAAATTGATATGGGTTCTTTGTTAAATTCTTTTAATACTAAGTTTTAGTATTGGCTCGCTTGGCGTCTTGGCTATATTATGGTTGGTTAGTAGTAGTATAATGTTAGTATTAGAAATATTTCGTTTGACGTCCGGGTTGGATTATATTTAGTTATAGTATAACTTTAGTACTGGAAATGACTCTTTTGGCTCTGGGCTGGATTGTATTTGGTTGTAGTTCAATTTTTAGAATTATAAATATTTCGTTTCGCGTCTGGGTTGGATTGTGTTTGGTTGTAGTATAATTATAGTACTGGAAATGTCTTATTTGTCGTCCGATTGGATTGTACTTGGTCGTAGTTTGATTTTAATTTTGGAAATATCTCGTTTAACGTCCGGGTTGGATTATATTTAATTAGTGCAACTTTAATATTAGAAATACCTCGTTTGGTATTCGAGCGGGATTGCGCTGGATTGTAATATATTTTTTAGGGTTGGAAATGCCTCGTTTGGCGCCCGGGTTGGATTAGATTTGATTATAGTATAATTTTAGTATTGGAAATATCTCGTTTGGCGTCC
>CAJNDT010000773.1:0-141811 GCA_905221615.1 Symbiodinium sp. CCMP2592
GGAGGCCATATGGAGACATAAAGAGCCGGAAAGCCAACCCTTACTAGCCCCGCTCACCCAAACAACTCGCCAACTTGGATGCATGGTCTTTACGTTTTCCGCACATGCAAAGCGATCACCTTCTGTTCGACAATGGCACCTGCACACCTAGGTCCCTTTAAACCTTCCACAGCAGGTTCATACGTTTTCCTTCGAGGAGAGCTAGCTGTCCGTAAGAAGCTCCTTCAAAACCAACGAAGCGCATGCGCCAGAACATAGAGCACTTCTCCCAAGCCCTTGAACCAACAAACACTCCATATTCGCAAGGGCGAGAACTCTCCTTGCACCCACACCAGGACGTAGGCACGAGTTTGTTTCCTCCCTTCATAGTTCGAAATTCTTACCTTGGTACTGGCAAAACAACACCAAGGCGCCCAAAATATAATACTAGCATGGGAGGTACGACAGAACTCCTGCCAGCTCACAGCCCGGAAGGAGCGCAGGAGATGAGCGTAGGCAAATTCATTTTGGCGATACTTGCACTCCTGGTAATAATCTTTAGTTGTTGCGGAACGTGCATCATGTCCAAGCAATCAAAAATTGAGGCAGAGCTTGAGCCAACCCAACATACAGTTTGAGTCTGTCCGCGTAATTGCCCGAGAGCAATGTGAAGAGTCAGGTGGCTTCTGCTTTCTCGTTTCTATTAATACGGACCAAGTACCCATGCCGGTGCCAGCGCTGGGCACTCTGCTACCTAACTTCACGAAACCTCCGCAGGCGGAGACGTAGTTCCCACTCTCGGCTTTGGCAAGCATTCCTAAACATCCTAAACCCCCAAACTCACAGGCTGCAGTGCGTTGGGGCCGGCAATGCTCGTTGCTATGCAGGACCTGCAGACCCTGCTGCTCACCACAAGAAGGCATGGCAACACAACTGGTCTGCCACATTTCAAACGGCACCACCCACGGACAGGATATGGTCACCAGTCAAATTTCCAGCCCCAAAACGGCCACCACTCCAGCGTGGCTCTTCTGACTTCGGCCGTAACAAATCGTACTGCCGGGTATTGGTGGCTCTTTCTGACCCAATCTTGGCCGTAACAAATCGTATTGCCTTTTCTGACCCAGTCTTGGCCGTAACAAATCGTATTGCCGGGTTTGGGTGGCTCTGACCCACTTTTGGCCGTAACAAATCGTATTGCAGGGACGTGGTGATTACTTCTGACCCAGTCTTGGCCGTAACAAATCGTACTGCCGGACTTTGGCGGTTTGGTGGCTCTTTGTATTATTCTTGGCGGTAACAATTCGTCCTTCCGGGTTTTGGTGGCTCTTTCTGACTTGCTTTTGGCCGTAACAAATTGTACTGCCGGACTTTGGTTGCTCTGTTTGACCCACTCTTGGCCGCAACAAATCGTACTACCGGGTTTTGGTGGCTTTTTCTAGCTGTAACGAACTGCACTGCCGGGTTTTGGTGGTTCATTCTGACCCACTCTTGGCCGTAACAATTCATTCATAATGGAGGCCATATGGAGACATAAAGAGCCGGAAAGCCAACCCTTACTAGCCCCGCTCACCCAAACAACTCGCCAACTTGGATGCATGGTCTTTACGTTTTCCGCACATGCAAAGCGATCACCTTCTGTTCGACAATGGCACCTGCACACCTAGGTCCCTTTAAACCTTCCACAGCAGGTTCATACGTTTTCCTTCGAGGAGAGCTAGCTGTCCGTAAGAAGCTCCTTCAAAACCAACGAAGCGCATGCGCCAGAACATAGAGCACTTCTCCCAAGCCCTTGAACCAACAAACACTCCATATTCGCAAGGGCGAGAACTCTCCTTGCACCCACACCAGGACGTAGGCACGAGTTTGTTTCCTCCCTTCATAGTTCGAAATTCTTACCTTGGTACTGGCAAAACAACACCAAGGCGCCCAAAATATAATACTAGCATGGGAGGTACGACAGAACTCCTGCCAGCTCACAGCCCGGAAGGAGCGCAGGGGATGAGCGTAGGCAAATTCATTTTGGCGATACTTGCACTCCTGGTAATAATCTTTAGTTGCTGCGGAACGTGCATCATGTCCAAGCAATCAAAATTGAGGCAGAGCTTGAGCCAACCCAACATACAGTTTGAGTCTGTCCGCGTAATTGCCCGAGAGCAATGTGAAGAGTCAGGTGGCTTCTGCTTTCTCGTTTCTATTAATACGGACCAAGTACCCATGCCGGTGCCAGCGCTGGGCACTCTGCTACCTAACCACGAAACCCTCCGCAGGCAGAGACGTAGTTCCCACTCTCGGCTTTGGCAAGCATTCTTAAACATCCTAAACCCCCAAACTCACAGGCTGCAGTGCGTTGGGGCCGGCAATGCTCGTTGCTATGCAGGACCTGCAGACCCTGGTGCTCACCACAAGAAGGCATGGCAACACAACTGGTCTGCCACATTTCAAACGGCACCACCCACGGACAGGATATGGTCACCAGTCAAATTTCCAGCCCCAAAACGGCCACCACTCCAGCGTGGCTCTTCTGACTTCGGCCGTAACAAATCGTACTGCCGGGTATTGGTGGCTCTTTCTGACCCAATCTTGGCCGTAACAAATCGTATTGCCTTTTCTGACCCAGTCTTGGCCGTAACAAATCGTATTGCCGGGTTTGGGTGGCTCTGACCCACTTTTGGCCGTAACAAATCGTACTGCAGGGACGTGGTGATTACTTCTGACCCAGTCTTGGCCGTAACAAATCGTACTGCCGGACTTTGGCGGTTTGGTGGCTCTTTCTATTATTCTTGGCGGTAACAATTCGTCCTTCCGGGTTTTGGTGGCTCTTTCTGACTTGCTTTTGGCCGTAACAAATTGTACTGCCGGATTTTGGTTGCTCTGTTTGACCCACTCTTGGCCGCAACAAATCGTACTACCGGGTTTTGGTGGCTTTTTCTAGCTGTACCGAACTGCACTGCCGGGTTTTGGTGGTTCATTCTGACCCACTCTTGGCCGTAACCAATTGTACTGCAGGCTGTTGGTGGATCTTTCTGTTTTCGTGGCTCTTTCTGGCCGTAACAAACCATACTACCGGGTTTTGGTGGCTCTTTCTGAGCCACTCATGGCCGTAACAAATCGTGCAGCAGTGTTTTAGTGGCTCGTACTGCCGGGTTTTGGTGGCTCTTTCTGACCCACTCTGCCGTAACAAATCGTAGTGCCGGGTTTCGGTGGCTCTTTCTGACCCACTCTTTGCCGTAACAATTCCTTTTGCCGGGTTTTGGTGGCTTTTTCTGTGCCACTCTTGGCCGTAACAAATCGTACTACAGGGTTTTGGTGGCTCTTTCTGATCCATTCTTGGCCGTAACCAGTCCGTTTTTTTTCGAACGCGAAAGGCTGTCGACTACAAGCCCATCAGCACCGACCGATCCTAATTCAGCTACTGGTGGCTTAAATTAAGCACGGCCCGAGGGAGGTTTGTGTACCACTTTCGTCCAAAATTGACGATCTTGGCAGCGTGGCTGCACTCTGCGGTATAAGGACGTATTGTCCATCCACATTAATCCCGAGGAGCTGTGTGCCGCAGCGATGTTAGCCGGATTCGGCAGTTGAAAGAAACTGTGCTGTATTTGTTCATGAGAAGGGGCAGCGTCCGAGAGCAAATGATCAATGCGCTCTGCAGCCTGCGTCATGCAGGATTCGGCCCAATGTACGCGGGGCCGGCCTGGTCTATTAGGAGCTCTAACATGTCGGTATGCATGTGATGCCATATACGTGCATTGACTTTCTAATGATTCGGGGTGTCTATGTATGTATCCAAAAAGTGCAAGATATTGGTTAGAGCACTGAGAGTCCGATGGGTCCAGGATTCTATGATAAAAGGAGGACTTCATTTTAAAGATACGTCACAGTGACTTATAATGTATGGAGTCCAGTCGAGAGAATTATGCTTCCATATACTGTAAATTTCCAACGGGGTGGTAAACTTGCATGAGCTAGCAAGGGCCTAGCAACTTCGAGGCGGCAACAGCTTGGGAAATTCTGTAAGAGGTGTTCTTCCGATTATTATTGGTCGGGTCTAAGTATTTAACCTCATCGGATAAGGGAACGGGGGTAAGAGGGGTGTGATCACCGCCACAACGTTTGCATTGGCATGGGGTTTGGGCCAGTGTAAACGTAAGTGCTCACATTTGTCTTCATTGAGAAGGAGGCCCCGCTTAAGGAGGTGGTTGGAAATCGACTGTACATCTGTTTTGTCTATCTGCGCTATGTTGAGGAGATACCACATGTTATCGTCAATTGTTTTCTTATTGCAAAAGGGATGAATCTGGTATATCAAGATGGTTCTTTTGTGCATCTCGGATTCTACTGAGGACAAACTAGTCTTAAGTAAAATTTTCTTTTTTTCCAGGGATTTAATTTGGGGGGTGAAAGTGCTTACCACATGATCCTGTAGCTGAGCAATTACTGGGGAAACAAAAGTAGCGTGGTACTTTTCAAAGGCTTCCTTAATCTTGTCTTTATTGATTTCCCAGTCGAGCCTCTTTCCTACGTCGCCGTATGGCCATGAATAGCTGATACTTGGAAGGATCTGATTGGAGTTCCCGTACTAATTGCGGGTCCACACCTCCCCATGAGGGAGGTTCGTCTTCTTCTGTTTCGGCAAGAGAAGGGGTTCTTAGCTCTGCTATAAATGAAGCCATAAAGATCTGTGGGGCCTATTTTTGCTGGTGGGTAACGAAGAGGCTGTCATACATGGGCTTTGTGATGAGCTGCTGATCTGATGGGGAACAGAGCATATACACTTCATTTTCAAACTCCTTAAGGGAAAGACCTGGGCCTAAAAGGTGCGCTTGGAGCAGATTAGGGGTCTTAAGAGCTTCCGTGGGTTCTGGTGCCGCCGTTTGTTGCGAAATACCAGAAGGAGATGTTGTTGAGTCAGTGGGCGACGGGGTGGCCATGGTGTCCAAGGGCGCTGGCGCCGTTGCCATGGCTAACGGAAGTTCCACCTAAGTTAAGTAAAATCAAAACCGTCAAGCCCTAAGGGCAAATAAAAGCTGCGTAACCCCTTGGGCTGTACAGAATAGAAAAAAGAACGCTAAGCACCACTAAAGAAAAGTGTGTGCACAAAGCGCTTCGCGCCCAAAGGCGAATGCCACGATGGCATGAAGCTGTGATACCCCTAGGGCTGTGAAAAAGTGTGACTTAGACGCATGTCATGTTTGCGCAGAGCGCTGTGGCTCGCTACGCCCGGATTTCCGGGCGGGGGCTTCCGCGGGCTGGGGACGTCCTGCTGCTCGAGCCTGTAACCAGGCCGTACTACGTGGTGGCTCATCGGACTGCAGTTTTTTTGTAACACACCGTATTGCCGGGTTTTGGTGGCTTTTTCTGACACAGTCTTGGCCGTAACAAATCGTACTGCAGGGTTTGGGTGGCTCTTTCTATCATTTTGTGGCACGGACCTTTAGGTATAATGTGTGGGTTCTGTTGGGTCAACTTTCGTTGCTTTCCACTCTGGAGGTTGTTTTGCAAACACCGTCCATCAAACAGCCGTGAATTTTTCTCGCGGTTGAACCAACAATCGGTCGCAACACAGTGAGATGCTATGTTGCCTTTGTCACGCTGTGACAAATCCAGACCGCGAATGTTGTGGGGAATGTAAGCGGACCTCCGATGATACAGTTCTCAAGGGCGTAAGGCAACGAAGAGATTTTGATATGTGGTTACAGACCGTGCCTAGACCTCTGGAGCGGTTCGTCGAGTAGCACATGACAACAGAAGTTGTCACACCTTCGTCATATATTTCTGACGATCGCGCAACCTTTTTCATCTGCTTTCATATCGGCGGCGCGGTCCGCGATTCGGAGTTCATTCGTCTCCTCCACTTTTCAACACATGGAAGAGAGCGTTCGATCAAAAAGAAGGGACGGAGCTCTTCCAAACTTCAAACCTGGACAAGAGAAGCCTGGTCCTCCTTTGCGGCCTTCAAAGGGCAAGTAGTAGCCTTCTACCTCATCCTCTGAATCAAGCAAAAAACTCAATCCAAGCTACTCTCGGTAAGAGAAGACAGCTTCCTTCCAGAAGAGCTCTTCATCTTTTGGCAAGTCTTCATCCTAATCCTACGAAAACTGAAGAGAGCTCGCCCCTGAAAACATGGACAGAGCTCCTATGGTATTCAAAAGCAATGCATAAGTTCTGTACTTCATCCTCGACAAGATTAAAGCTTCCTTCAACTTAAAGAGACAGACGAGGGCCCCATTTCAAATTAGCACACAACCCCATCCAACTTCGCGAGAGAGAAGAGTGCTCATCCTCGACAAGAAGAGACTGAAAGCTTCCCCCAATCTGATGAGACAAAAGAAAACTCCATTTACAAAATGACAACCATGTCCCTACAAGATATCGAGGAAAAGAAAAGCTCCGTTTGTTTACGCCCCAGTCGGCAAGGAGAGACAACGCTTCTCTACAGGTAAGAAAAGGAAATCATGGCTATCCCTTCCACCTTTTCAATATGTGGAAATGAACAGAAGAGATAGCGGAGCTCCTACCCAACCTTCAAAGAGAAAAATCCTGCCCTTCTCTCTCGTTGAAAACTCCCCCACCTCATGCCACCAACAAGAAAAGAGCTCCTCCCCAAGATTTTCGTGGTAAGAGAAGAAAGCTTCCTTCTCGAAGAGAAGTCCATTACCTGTTGGGAGGCCGCTTCTCAGTCTTGCGAAAACTGGAGGGACGTCACTCCTATCCGTAGCCAGAGAGGGCAGAAACGACCCCCCCCAACAGTGTGTGAGTTCATCGAAAACAGGAAGAGAGCTCGCTCCAACTTCACAAGAAAGAAACTTGGCTGCCCCAAAAACCTCTTGGTAAAGGATGAGATCCCGTGGCAGGTCCTCCGCCCCAACAATTGATAAGACAAGCCCCTGTAACTTCTCAGAAAAACACGCGCTTTGTTTACCTTTCTGTCGACGACAAGAAGACTCCTTTGTCTCTTAGTCAGCGGCGAAAGCTCCTGACCATTTCCTCTCCACTCCTCTTCAATACATTGAAGCGAGCGTTCAATCTAAAAGAAAGGACGGGGCTCTTCCAAACTTCAAACCTTGACAAGCGAAGTCTGGTCCTCCCCTGCGGCTTTCAAAAAGCAAAGAGAAGCCTTCGACCTCATCCTCGGAAACAAGCAGAGAACTCGATCCAAGTTTCTCTTGGTAAAAAAAGACAGCTTTTTTCTAGAAGAGAGCTCCTTTGCCTGTCAGTAGAGGAAGAAATACACTGGCACGAGAGAACAGAGCTCCAGAAGCTTCCAAAACAAAAGCCCTCTCTACCTCGTCCTCTTCAAAAACACACTGAGAGCTTCCTCCAATCTAATGAGACTGAAGCAAACTCCATCTCAATAAAAAACAAAGAAGCCCTCCAAAATATCGAGAAAAAAAAAGCTTCGTTTACCTACTAGTCGGCATAAAGAAACCTCCTTTTTTTCTAAGTCGCTTTTCAATTTTGAGAAGAGTGAGAGACCTCACCCCCAGCCAGAGAGGACAGAGACGCCCCTACCCTCAACAATGAAGCAACACCTTATCATCCAAAACCAAAAAGAAAGCTCCCTCCAATTTCATAAAAAAGAAGAAGGCTCCCATGGCAGGTCCCCTACCCCCAACGACGCAGAAGACAAGCCCCTCTAGCTTCTCGAGACAAATTACATAAGCCCTTCCAATTCCGCGAAATAGGAGATCGCTCCACTTATCCTTCACTCGGAGCTCCTGATTATCCCTTCTTCCTCTTCAGAAGTTGGACTGGAACTTACCAGACAAAAGCAAAAGAAGAAAAGACTGGGAGCTTCCTCCAACCTGATGTGACAGAAGACAGAGCTCCATCTACAAAATGAAAACCATGTACCTACAAGTTATCGAGAACAAGGAGAGCTCCGTGTACCCTTCAGTCGGCAAGAAGAAACCAAGCTTCTCTACAGGAAAAAAACGAGATCCTGAATATCCCTTTTACCTTTTCAAGATGTGGAAGTGAACCTAAGAGATGGTGAAGCTCCCACCCAGCTTCTTTTCCTGCTTTCAACCTTGAAACTCCCCCACCTCATGCCGCCAACAAGAAGAGAGCTCCTCCCCAAGAGTTCCGTGCTTAGAGAAGAAGGCTTCTTTCTAGAAGAGATGTCCATTATCTATTGGTAAGCCGCTTCTCAAGACTAGACTTCACTCCTAGCCACAAAGGACAGAGACGACCCCCCCCCCCCCCCAACAGTGTGTGAGTTCCAGGAAGAAAGCTCGCTCCAATTTCACAAGAAAGAAGAGGGCTGCTCCAAAAACCTCTTGGTAAAGGAAGAGATCCCGTTGCATGCAACAATTGAAAAGACAAGCCCCTCTAACTTCTCAGGAAAACACGCGCTCTGTTTACCTCTCTGTCGACAACAAGAAATCTCCTGTCTTTTTTAGTCAGCGGCGAGAGCTCCTGACCATATCCTCTCCACTCCTGTTCAGTACATTGAAGCGAGCGTTCGCTCTTCCAAACTTCAAACCTTGACATTCGAAGTCTGGTCTCCCCCTGCGGCCTTCAAAAAGCAAAGAGAAGCCCTCGACTTCACCCTCGGAAACTAGCAGAGAAGCTTTTTTCTAGAAGAGAGCTCCTTTGCCTGTCAGTAGAGGAAGAGATACACTGGAACGAGAGGACAGAGCTCCAGCTTCCAAAAAAAAGCCCTCTCTACCTCGTCCTCGACAAGAACAGACTGAGAGCTCCCTCCAATCTAATGAGACAGAAGCAAGCTCCATCTCAATAAAAAACAAAGAAGCCCCTCCAAGATATCGAGAAAGAAGAGAGCCCCGTTTACCCCTTAGTCGGCAAGAAGAGACCTCCTTCTTTCTAGGCAAAAGGAGATGCTGACTATCCCCTCTACCCCTTCAAAAGACGAAGAGAGCATACGCTCAAACAAAGGATGGAGCCCTTCAAGCAAAGAGGTTTGGCCTTCTTGAAAAGAACCAGAAGTCCTCCACTTCATGCTCTAAATGAAAAAGAAGAGAGCCCCCCTTGACATTTTCGTTGTAAGAGAAGAGAGCTTCTTTCTAGAGAGCTCCATTTACTCTTGGTAAATCGCTTCTCAACTTGAGAAGAGTGAAGACACCTCACTCCCAGCCAGGGAGGACAGAGACGCCCCCCCCCACCCTCGACAATGTATGAGTTCTTTACTCTTTACCTAACCATCGAGAGAACCAAAGGAAAGCTCCTTCCAGTTTCATAAAGAAGAAAAGGGCTGATCCTTTTCCACTCGGTCAAGGAGGCAGTCACCCGCCGGGATTCATTGAAAAAATAAAGACCCTGGCGAGGCCGGCCGTCGCCCAGCACGAAATTTTAAATTTTTTGAAAAAATAAACACAAATTTTTCAATAATTTCGATTTTGCAACAATTTCCTTCAAAAGGAAAAAAATTTGAAAACATTGAAATTTTTGAAAAAATAAAGACCCTGGCCAGGCCCGGCCGTCGCCCACCAGGAATCTTTAAAATTTTTGAAAAAATAACCAAAAATTTCAATTTGTTCAGTAATTTCCTTCAAAAGGAAAATTTTTGAAAAAATTGAAATTTTTGTCGCCCACCAGGTATCTTTAAAATTTTTGAAAAAATTGAAATTTTTGAAAAAATAAAGACAAATTTCTCAATAATTTCAATTTTTTCAATAATTTCTTTCAAAAGGAAAAATGATTGAAAAATTGAATTTTTGAAAAAATAAAGACCCTGGCCAGGCCCGGCCGTCGCCCACCAGAGAAATTTGTCTTTATTTTTTCAAAAATGTCAATATTTTCAAAAATTTTTCCTTTTGAAAGAAATTTTTGAAAAAATTGAAATTATTGAGGAATTTGTCTTTATGTTTTTAAAATTTCAATAATTTCAATTTGTTGTGCACTGGTAAGTTTAGGAACAGTCCTAATAATAGTAGTTGTGGCCCTAAGAAGAAAAGAAGACTGATACCGATACTTGTAGTGATATTGGTTAACAATGAAAACATAGTATTGGATGAGTAATGGGAAAAGAAAGTACAATGTGAAAGTAACAATGACAACAATCATTGAAACAAGAGTAGGTGGAAAAACGCAATGATTATCGTGATCATCGTAACAGTATGACTAATGTCAAAAACTGAAACCCACGTAGCCACTGTGAACCCAGGATCGGTGACTTCACCCTTACTGCCTTTCTTGTGCTGGATGTTCTCGTGCGAGGAGCGATGTTGCGATGCAAGTCCTGGAAGGTGCCAATGAACTACATTGGCGTTGTCGTGTTTGGGATCTCACGCTTGGAGATAGTTCTGTTCCATGTCACGCGTGCCATTCTGGCAGCGAATCCGAGTCTTTTCCAACTGTTGTGCATCGAGAAACTGGCTAGAGCAAGTCGTATGGTTACCATGAAGAGCGGGATGACTTCCTTGCATCTGCTCATACGCTGCCTGGGCGCCAGCACGAACATCTTCTTGACACTGGTTTTTTGCTGGATCGCCTGCTTTCAATGCGTTTCGGACATGGTTGCTAGCACATTTTGCCGGGACTTCATCAACAAGGAAAGCCAGTCGCTGCAAGTGTGTGTTATTGAAGCCTCTGCAGAGATCGAGGCTGCGGAGGTGGAGCATTTCGAGGCCTTGGGCATCCAAGCGAGCCGTGCATGGTCCACATGCATGGAGCAGCTCTTTGCAAGGCAGCAGGTGTCAGACGCAGAGGCTGCAGTTCGGGAAGAGGTGCGGAAGGTGAAGTGTCGTCTGGAGAAGATGCGAGAGCTAGCGAAGGCTGCTGCGGCAGGGGCTGAGGGAGCCGCAGAGCGAAAAGTGGAAGCGAGCCGCATCTGCCGCACAGAAGCCTCAGTGGAGCGGACTTTGGAGTGCTCGACGCACTGCGCGGAGCTGGCGGCTCCTGCCGAGCGAGCCGTGGCCCAGCAGGTGGAGGCCTTTGCTGCCCTCTGCGAGCAGCGAGCCGAAGAAGGCAGCAGAGGAAGGGGCCATGGCCGAGAAAGTTTGGATCTTCGGGGAGGTTCCGGCTCTAGGAGAAGGAGCGGAAGCTCATCCAAAACGAGATCCACCGAGCCCAACGACGAACGATCGAGGTTGAGAGCGCCATAAATGAGACCGTTTCCTACAGTTACAGAGAGAGGAGCACTCGGGAGCTGAATTGCATGGAGAAGGTAGAGCAGATCGAATCTCCGCCTTCGCAGATCACGAATCTCCCGACAACCATGGTCCCCGGAGACCCAACTAGAATTTATTCAGAAACGAAAAATATCTTGAATTAGATGAATATTCAAATTCCATTCATAAAATATTCAAGTTTCATATTACATCTGATCTGCGAATGAGATACAGGAGATTTGCCAGATATCTCTGCTTGCTGGATCTTAAGTCTTCTATCAGTAGTTGTACGGACTCAGGCTGGCGATTTCTAAGACCACAGGGCTATAATTTTAACGCTACGCCGCCCGCCTCGGCTGTATAGCGGCAGGGCGAGGGGGCAGTCGATGTTTTTTTTATGCTAGGGCGGCCTGTCAAACCCCAACCTTTACACGGTTGTTGATACGAAGTGCGAGGAGAATGGGTAGGGGAGGGGGGGCGAGGGAAGGGAGGGGAGGGGGGGGGTGAAACCATAAACCTCTAAAGGGGTAGCTCTAACAGGTACCTACAGCAATGGCTGCATGCTCATACATATACATTCCGCTGCCCATTGGCTCACAGTGGTTTTACCATATTGAGACAAGACAAGCTCTCCTTGCGTAGCAAGACAAAACAACTACTGTCCGTGTGCAGGGCGCTGCCCTTTGATCCTTAGGGAATAAACTGGTCATACACCTCCTAACAAGGAGCATTTCCTTGTGGGTGTATCGGCACAGTTTTCTGGTAGCGGAGCCCGGAAAGGGCCGCCCGCCTCCTAAAGTCCGCTACAGCGGTCGGCCTCGCCGAACGCTTAACCAAGCGGATAAGAGGCAGCACAATGTCGAGCTCGCATAGCGAAGCCGACGGCAGTTCCCAATCCTCCGGGGGATATGAGAACGAAGAGACCTCCCAAGGTCCAGCCACTTATGTCGCACAGTCATATGCAACATCTGACCGCATGCTTGCATCATTAGGCATAACGCCCAAGATCGCGCCTGCCTATGATGGCACCACCTCGTGGTTTGAGTATGAACAGTTGATTGACGACTGGTGCGACATAACAACGCTGGATGACACCAAAAGAGGTCCGTCTCTCAAGACGAGGCTCTCCGGATTGGCCGCAGTACAAAAGGAATCACTGAACCGAGAAAGGCTTGCAGCCCCAGATGGAGTAGATTACTTCAAGAAGAAGATGCGTCCATTTTTCGTGAAAGGAGAACAGTACGTTTTCCTGTGGCGTTTCCTCGGCCTATTCAAGGCATGGAAGGGCAACCAAGACTTTGTGACTTGGATTGCCAAGTTTGAGATCGTGCTACAGCGCGTGAAAAACTCATGGATGGATCTCTTACCAGAGATAGCTCTGGAGGATGCCCATCCAGATTTCATGCAGGCTGTGCAGGCAGATCAAACCTTCTTGCGCCTACAGGATGCAACCGAGAGAGACACATACGCCGCACGTTTCTTCGAAACATGGAACAAGGAACGCCTTGATAATCATCGAAGAGCGTTTCCTCTAAATGATAATCTCCTAGCTCTCCTCTTCCTAGTGCAGTCCGACCTAAATGAGATGCAACGTGAGAGGTTGGTAACAGCATTGACCAACCAAGGTCACCGAATTGAGACCTACACGTACCCTGTGGTACGGCAGACCATGTTCGATCAGTTCTCAACGACCAGAACTGGTCTGCAGGATCCCAACATTCGGCACTCTTCTCACAAGAAGGACCGCCATGGAAGGAGAGACCAACGCCGCAAACGCGGAGGTCGAAACTTCCTCATCCTCGATCAGGGTGAATACGATGGAGTCGATGGATTCTGGCTCCAAGACGAAGACACCCTTGAGGAAGGCTTTCTTGCCGCCGAGGATGAAGAAGCTGTCTTCTGGACAGTTGATGACCATGAGGCCTTCGTTGCAAGGAGATTCAAAAAGGGAAGAAGACCAAGAATGCGTCCCGGATCACCGGGAAGAGCAAAGGGTGGCAAGCGAAAAGGACGTGGCCGTTTTAGGTCATACCGCGGAAAAGGGAGAGCCAACCAGGCAGAACATGATCCAACTGATTCCAGCTATTTCGGTAAAGGTAAAGGAAAGGAAAAAGGAAAAGGTGGAAAAGGCAAAGGAAAAGGAAAGGACAAAGGAGATAAAGGAAGCTCCTTCAAAGGCGCAAAGGCAAAAGGCAAAGGTAAGGATACAGCTAAGTCTGCCTCCTTACAAGGAGACCAAACTGGATCTCCACAGGCCTATGAGAGTTCCACCGCACCGAGCTGGGATTCATGGTATGAGGACAGTTATTATACTGACTCCAGTTGGAATTATGCCGCTTATGACGATCAAACGTCTTATACATACTATGCATCACAAGCCTCACGAAGAAAAACACGGAGAAAGAAGAGAAGAAATCAAGCAGGATCATCAGGTAGAGGCACAGATCCGAGCGCGCACCAAGAACCCGTGTTCAACTCATCAGTGAGTTACGTGCCCCAGGTCTTTGAACCATCCGAGGGGCAAGGTGTTGAAACTGCAACAGCGGTGTTTCCGTTGCAGCACACCGTCCTATCTGCTCTCACAGAGCGGATCAATCTTGATAAGAACCCTACCTTTGTCATACTTGACTCAGGTTGTACTAGGGCTATGGGTTCCCGCTATGCGGTGAACAGGCTTATCAAGGCCGTGAAGCAACGTGCCCCAGGCATGATTGATTTCACTTTCTCACCTTCGAACACGAAGTTCTCTTTCGCAGATAGTGAAACAGCTCTTATCAAGGAGCGTGTAACTCTATGGTTCAACACAACTCCAAGAAGAGATACAACCATAGAAGTTCTGGATCAGGGGAGAGTTCCCATTTTGTTCTCCATCGAACAGATGAGGAATCTAAGAATGACCCTCGAGTGTAGTCCCACAGCTGACCTAGCAACGTGTGAAGCTTTCGGTTTGTATAAAACCCCTCTTCCGGTTAGTACCAATAACCATTTGGTATTGGACCTTCTAGGCTTCACTTCCACCAGGAAGTATCTCCCTAAATCAGGTACGTCGTTCAATGCGACAGAGACTGCTTTAGGAGCTAGGAAGCCAAAGGAAGAAGGAAGACCTTATACTAGGATCCCGGAAGGTCGCTGTCCAGCCTGCGCAGGACAGAAAAGGGCTCATACGTACCTCAAAGGTTGCGATAAGGCACCTGACGGAGCAGCTGATCCACCACCGAAGGGCATTCTAGGTAAGAAGAAGCCTCTTCCATCTGATCCGGCAGAATCATCTGCCAAGAAACCCGATCCACCAGAACTATCTGGTGATGCTCCTGAGCCTTCCGAACCGCCAGAACCATCATCAGGCTCTAGAGACAAACCAGCAGAATCATCTGCACCGCACGAACCTCCAGAAGAAGAAAAACTTGAGGTTCCACCTGCGAAGACAAAGATTCCAAAGGGTCTTAAAAACCTTCTGAAGAAAACCCGCAAATATGCGGTCAAACCTCCTGTTGAAGAGAAGTCTATGGTCCCAGGAGCTGATGACGGGACGGAGGTAAGACCACTTGAGTCAAGAGAATACCCGGCTCCTGGTACAGACTCACCTACAGGTGAAGAGATTGTCGCAGAACCATCGCCATCTCTTCCCATTGCTCTTCGCAGGATTCATGAGAAGCTTAAGGACCCTGTAGAACTCTATAAGCTTCACCTTAAGCACCGTCATATGAGTACGGATCAGTTCAAGCGACGCACGAAAGCCTTACAGATCCCAAAGGAGATATATGAGCTATATGACCAACTGGTCAAAAAGTGTTCAGCCTGTCAGGAACACGTGAGAGCTCCTTCAAGAGCGAAGATTTCCGGTTTAAGATCAGAGACTTTCGGTGATCTCACCTTCGTAGATCACGGTGAGCTTCCAATTCCCGGCAAGGATAGTCGCTTAATATTTCTTATTCTCTATGACGGAGCAACAAACCTGTTGACTTCCGAAGTAGTCCAGGATAAAGAAGAGCATACTACAATGTCGATTATGAATGACTACTTTGAGAAATTTCAGATCAACCCAAAGGTTGTAGTTGGAGATCAAGCATTCATGACTCCAAAAATGGAGGCTTATTACAATCGGCAGAATATCAAGCCTGTAGCAACAGGACCTGGAACACCATGGCCCAACAGGGCCGAAGCTGCTGTAAGATTGCTGAAGCATCAGATTAAGATCATACTTCAGATCCTGAAGGATGGTGACCCGCAGTATAACGGAATCACCATGAAGTATGGCAACCTCGTTCGACAAGCATGTTTGGCAAGAAACTCTTCGATTACCTATGGAGGAGTTACTCCTTTAGAAATGGCCTTTGGTAGGCGTCCTCGAGATGTTATAACACCAGAGAACGCTGATCCCAATCAGTTGACAGGTAATCCAACTGATACGGAAGTCACTGCGAGAGCCATTAAGGAGCTTGCCAACAGGGCGTACCAAGAGGCACGCCAATCTGATGATCTACGCAGAGATCTTGCGGCCAGACTGTCAATGACCGAAGGACCTTTCTCTTTGGGAGACAAGGTTTTCTACTGGTCAGAGGATAAGTCTAAGATTGGATCAACTGGGTCCAAGCATGGATCTTGGCTAAAAGGAAAGGTGATCTCCGAACTCGGAGGATCCATGGTAGGTGTGGATCTTGGAACACGCATCGTCCGCGTTAATATCTCAAAACTGAGGAAAAATTATGACATAACATCTGATGTGGAGATTCCTCTCGCGCCTGATGAGGAAACTCTGACGTCAGAAGGTTCTGATCACGCAAGTTGCATGGTCACCTTTGATGCTTCCCTGCAGTCGACAGACCTAACGGTTCCGCATCAAGAGTGTCACTGGCAGGTCACCAGCACTGGGAAGATTGACTTCCTAGAACTCTACGGTGGATCTCCCCGTATGAGTCACAAGGCTGCCCTGTCAGGTCTGCGAGTAGGTCAGCCAGTCGACTTGCGTAGTGGTCTAGATCTTGAGCAACCGCAAGGTCGCTCCAATCTTCTTAGGATCATCAAGGAACAAGAACCTACTATTATTGTTATGTCACCCGATCACTCTCAGTGGTCTAGCTGGTACTCACAGTGGAAGAAAGGCTCTGCCAAGAGACTTTCTGTTTTAAAATTCTGTGAATCGGTCGCAGACCACCAAATGAAGCTCGGACGTTACTTTGTTCTTGAGAACCCATACTACAGCAGGCTCTGGTCTTCACCAGAAGCAAAACGCCTGTTTTCCAACCGCAAGATCAGCTATGAGGTCTGTAACCTACAAGCCTATGGCATGAAAGATCCAAAAGGATACTATGAATCGAAATCCTCGATTTTCATGCACAACCTGCCACCGCAGGTTCTAACTCCTCTCCAGAGGCATTCTGCCAAAACGAAATCTCCAACATCTCCACCAGGAGACGAAAAGGGTATTCAAGGCTACGGTCTTAAAACGAAACTCGCACAAGTGTATCCTTATGAATTCTGTGAGACCTTTGCCTCGTGTTTGGCAAGATTCCTGAAGAGAGATGCATATGCATCTCATCTTTCTTTGGTCACAGACATGCTAGAATACTCTGGAGATGAATGCCTCCAGGGACTTTCGGAACTTCTTGACCAGGAGTATTCACTTTTGACAGCAAATCCTCTCAAGGATTCCAAACTCCTGCAAGATCCGAAAATCAGATCACTTGTTGCTAGAGTAAATTCCTTATCGAGTAAAACTGAATTACCATTGCATCATTCCAAACCATCACCGTCCCTTGATGCCTTGGTGTCAGACATTACTCGCCTTAGATCAAGACTCTTACCAGGGTCTGGTTTCGAACAGTGTACTCTATACAGAGGTACATTTGGAACAGTCAAAGCACTCACCAGTGTAACTGATGGCGTTCTTGTCTTCTGGAACAAGAAGAAGCCCAATTCGACTATGACGTGTTGCTTGCCGCACCAGGTTTCCTGGAATAAAGTACACCCATCAACCTTCTCGGGGGTGCTCTTCCAGATGACAGGCGGCAAGACTTCACCGTCCGTGCGAACACCGCCGGATGTTATCATGTCGGACGAAGAGGTTTCGCCGTCAGACCCGTCAGAACCCATGAGCACTAATCGCTCACGGATCACATCTGACGATGTCTCTATGCCGGAACCAGATCAGCCGATGCCTCCCGGCACGCCGCCGTCGCGTCCTCCTCCTCCCATACCTCCACCGCGACTACCGGCCGTTTCCTCCGATGAGCCCGTGGCTCCTGCTCGGGCTAAGCCTCGCGTGCATCCGCCTCCTCGCGTTCCGTCTCCTCGGCGTCTGGGGGGTGATGTGTCGCCAAGGTCTTCATCGGAAAGGAAAGTTTCGCCGCACAAACAGAAATCACCTTCACAGGTGCCGACACCAAAACCTAAACCGAAGGCACATCCACAGGGACCCATTCTTCCGTTACAACAAGATGAAGAAGATTCTGAAGAAGAACTGGTCCCGGACGACCCCGGACAACCGTCCGCTCCTCCTCACACCTCTGGTTCACCAGAACCGGAGAGCGATGCCGAGTCAGAAGACACAAGGTATTACTCTGATGAGGAAGGTGACCTGGTCGTAGATGAGAAGGACTGGATCCTTCTCACAGAAGAACAGAAACTGTGCAGTAACACAGGTTCTTTCTCCATGCCTCGGTACATGCATGGCGGACCCGTAGACATCAGAGAGGTAACATCAAGAGTGAGGTCAGACCGAACACGGTATAAACCCACAAAAAGGTTCCGATCTGACATCCGTGAAGAGTATGATCTTCTCACGGAAGAGGACAAGGCCTTATCCCTAAGTTCCCCCAGGAACTCAGCAAATTTGACCCAGAAGGCACAACGGAAGGAGGCAACCGCCAAGGAAAAGCGTGAGATGAAGAAACAGTTTGATGAAGCGAAAGCAGCAGAATATCAGAGCTGGCTAGACAATGATGTCTTTGAGCTCGTCGATACACGGAAACTCGGAAACATCCGAAATTATGTCACTGGTCGATGGGTCCTGACTCTAAAAAGAGATAAGGACGGAAACTTCCTTAAGTGCAAGGCCCGATGGGTCCTAAGAGGTTTCCAGGATCGACAAAAGGACATACAGCAAACTGATAGTCCTGCTGCGAGTCGCCCAGGTTTCCGCTTGGCGATTCAACTAGCAGCTAACAAGCTGTGGAGACTGACACACATCGACCTAAAGACTGCTTTTCTGCAGGGTGAAGCCTATGATGAGTCGAGAGACATAATCTGTCAGATTCCTCCTGAAGCAGGTTATCCTCCCTACATTGCAGCGAGGATGAAGAAACCCGCTTATGGACTTAACGATGCACCTCGAAGATGGTGGAACATCGTTGATAAGGCACTCCTGTCTTACGGCCTGGTGCCAACCCGTGCGGATCGCTGTACATATGTTCTGTATGGTAAGAAGTCTGCAACAGCAGATGCTGAGCTCAAGAAGTCTCAGCCAAAGACCATGGAATCAGCGATTGACTATCTCCTAGATCCCATAGCAGGCAACAATGCCAAGGGTAGACAGGTACATGGAGTAGTCTGTTTACATGTAGATGACCTGTGCATGGCCGGTGATGACACCTTTCGTAAGGCCGTGATTGAATCGATCAAAAAGGAGTTTGCAGTCGGTTCTGAAGACACGAACGATATTATGTTTGTAGGACAGAGATTAGTCTGGAAGGATGCTACAGCATCAGTACCAGCACATATCTCAGTAAATCAGAACCTAGCTGTTGAAGCTCTAGAGGAAATTGTTTTTGATAAGAAGCTCAACAATGAGCAACAATGCACACCACAGCAGCACACTGCTTACAGAAGTGTTTTAGGACAGATCAACTGGCTACAAAGCCGGACTCAAGCTCACATCTGTTATCGCTTCAGTCGGTGTGCGAGTAAGGCTGCCAAGCCTACTATCGGTGATATTCGAGAATTGAACAAGCTTGTTAGGATTTTGAAGTCTACTGAAGTAGAACTGCGTTTTTGGCCGCTGAAAGGAAATCTCAGAATCCTCGGTTACCCTGATGCTTCCTACAGGAACAATGATGACAAATCATCTCAGAGAGCACATGTTATTTTCCTTGCTGAAGATCGAAATCCAAAGCTAAAGGGAATGAAACAATCAGCAGCAGCTGCTTCTTCCAAGAAGAACGATTTCTCTGAATCCTCTATTAAGGAAACATCCTCGAGAGGTAGCCTGGTGGATTATGAGTCTCACAAGATTACGACAACCACAATGTCCACAACAGTGGCAGAGCTTAACGCACTGATGCGTTGCTTTGGTACTTGCCTGTTCCTCAAGGGACTTTGGGCAGATCTCTCATCAGAGACCGTACCCATACATATCAGAACAGATGCGAACAATCTTGTGACAACAGCAGGCACGACACACCTTCCAGAGCAGAAGGAAACTCACCACCTCATTCAGATGCTTCGTAAGGAATCCAACTCTGGATCTTTAGATGACCTAGCTCATGTAAGCTCGAAGTACTGCCTAGCTGATGCATTAACAAAGCACTCGGCGCAACCTGATGAGCTTATCAAGGCTCTGGAAACAGGGAATTTACCAGAAACAGACATTCATCCACCCTTCCGTGAACTTCTTCAACATAAAGCTTTCACTGTTCGGTGGATCATAGACAATCTCAAGAATGCCGCCACAGCGGTAGCCTTCCTTGGAATTGATGTCTCAACAGAGATTTACCGATTATTTTACTGCCAAGGAATATGGTGGTAGTCTCGTTTGCTGGTAGCACAACCATGTGCTGGATTTTCTATTTAGACTGTTTTCCGTCTAAAAGAAAATTTGTGTCTGCGAGCTGCGTTTTCATTAAGATCGGACATGTTCATGAGAATTATATGTTCTGTATCATCCGCAGCCGCTTTCAGCCTCGAGCCTCACAGCAATCAGCCTTTCGGGCTAACCAAGCTTTCCTGATCCTGTTTGGTCATTGTGCCGTAATGAGCACACGATCAAACTTCCGTAGCCGTGATGGACACGCCCTACCCAGGGCAGTGCAGGCGTACCATGAGCGACATCCACACATGGATAGCTCGTACCCCGAGTCTCGTCGGGAAGCATCACGTCGAAACACCGAACACGGTGGACACCGAATTCACAAACGTGAGAAAAATCATGAGCCTCAATTCATCATCGTGAATCACCAACAGGTGTTCAATCCGCATCCAAGAGATCTTGCTCAATTGATCTCACTATATGGCCATGCGAGTAGAGCAAGACTCACTTTAAACTCCAGACATGGAGTCAGGCTCTACGAAGGAGTCCTTCAAGGACCATGGGACAACAGTCCCCTTGTATACTGGGATAACAATGTCGGCAATCACGCTCGTGATCCACACCAGTTCTGTACGATGCTTGCACAACACCTTCAGACAGGCCTCCCACTGGAGGTAGAACAATGTGTGAGCCTTGATGGATCCGGAGAATATGACTATTCCTCCTCAGTGCCAAAACTGGCAGATGTAACAGGTCTCTCACCAGAGATGTGCTTCCACATTCTTTCCAAGACCAACAGAGTCGGAAGGTGGTTGGCACACTCAACAAGACACCTTCAGAACCAGCGCCCAGATCTCTTTGCTGGCCAACACAATTATCTTCTGGACATGTTCAAGTTGGCCGATGCAGAGCTCGCACAGTATACACCACAAGAGATCGCGCTTGGTGTCCTCCTCAACACTAAGTCTAGGTTTGTGGTCACCATGGTTTATAACAAGATGGCAAGGCCGAAACCACAGATGCCGCCGTTAACATCCCACCGGATGCAAATGTGTTGACCATGAGCAAAATTTTCCTTTCGGCAGTGGGAGGACACGGTTCACGACGAACTCTACCAAGAGCTGAAGAACCAGATCCTGAAGAAGAGAGACCAAGGTCACACATGACCATCTCAGACTTCATGGCAACGGGGAGCAATCCTGTGCAGTCCCATGCACAGCGTCTCTCCACTAACGCGCCAAGGCCCGTCGGCATGGAGGATTTTGTTCGACAGAACAACCCTTGTTACATCATGCATGCCACGGACCTACAGGCACTATCCTCAATCCTGAGGCACGGTCTGGTACCATCAAACCTCCTAGCGCAGGTGGTCACAGCACCAGATTTCCAAGCGCTTGTGAATGAAAACAGTCGTTCCAACAGGGACACTGTTCAGTTCTCAACGCTAAACCTGGCGAATCCTAATCCGACCATGTTGCGTGCCAACAAGGCACTGCTTCTGGTCTTCGATGCAAATAACGTAGTAAACGAAGTCACAAACCTGTGGCAGTCGCAAGTAGGGATGTTTGCTACACCAGATGTAGTGCATGCCCGTACTCTTAGCGCCGTATTCGCACCCTCCGAAACACTCTGGTTATCATCGCAATACGATGAGCTCAAGAGCATCGGACCATGGTGGGCAGACCATTGCTCCGAACAGATGCCGTCAGCGACTTACGAGTCGAAGAAATGGTGCGCAAATTACGGCCGAGAAATCGAATCGGCACTTCGAAAAGTGGCAAGGCGAAATCTGCCACCAGAGCCTCCCAAGGCTAGATCTTCTCACAAGAAGTCTTTTTCTCTGCCAAAGACAGAGGCTGACACAGCTCCAAACCTGGAGCAAACCGCTTCTGCAGGTGAGGTACCTCCGAAAACGGAGACTACTGCAAAGGAGATCCATCCGAGATCCAAGCTCGCCCGGCAGGCCGAGGCTGACAAGGATCCGGACAGTCTTATGGGACAGCTCTGGAACTCCGACGGCACCAGAAGCGCCACCGAAGTTCTTAAGATAACGACAGGTCACAAACCTCCAGAACCTGTTCAGGATACTTCCGCCAACGTAGTTCCTCCCAAGGAAGAATCTTCTGGAACAGAGACGGAACCTGAGGAACCGGATCCTAACCAGGATCGTGACGAAGAATCAGACGATGAATCGGCATCAAGTGAAAAGAGCTCAAAATCTTCGTCATCCTCAGAACTCCGAGTTGATGTTAATCCGTCTCACAAGACAAACTCCTCATATGAAGCAATTGTTCAGTGATGCACTGCATTCACAAATGGCCGAAGAAGCCATGCAGATTACCTATACATCAATCCCTAAGGGATCCTCGGCAAAAGCCAGAGGTACATCTGCACTCGCAAGTGCCTCATCGTCGTCAGTGCCCAAGGCAATGCCACCAGTGCCTAACAAGGCAAACATGTCACCTCCACCTAAGACTCCTCCGCCAAAGGCGAAAGGAACAGTACCTTCAGATCCTCCGAGACCAAAAGGTCCTACCAGAAGAGGAGGTCAAAATCGGCGCATTCAACGAAAAGCAGCTAGAGAAGCCCATAACAGTGGACTCTGCAACCATGCAGACGCTGCACTTGGCGAAGCCAATCAAGGCCAGGCCATTAACACTATGTGCCGAAACATGGCAGTAAGACACGTCAGCTCTATCGATGCAACGGTAGAAGCAGCCGAGCAGTTTACGCAACGCGTGCAACAGCATGTAGAAACATATGATGAAGAGGAACCGTGGAGCACGGAGTTTCTACCAGTCGTGGAAGTCCTATTCAGGAACTTGAGCAGCGACGAAACAACTGTCATACATGACAATCATACGGCAACTATGCCTATTCAGAAATATCTCGACCTCCTCAGAATCGCACAATCATTGCGAAACTCTATCCAGAGAGACAAGGAGGAAAGAAAGGATCATCTTGACACCATCCAAGATACTCTATCCAGAGTGGAAATCCTTCTAGCAGCACTGAAGGACTCAAAAACAGTCTTCAATCAATTGGTCCATTCCTCACTAGAGATAGAGCGAAGACATAAAAACCTCAAAAATGTCCTTGAGACACTTTTTGACGACCAAAGCTCTGAGGAAGACCAGTCAGAATCTGACCATGAAGAAGTCCTAACTCCTTCTGCAGCACAGTACTGGAACAGCCTTCATGCCCACGCCTTATCTCCCTCAGGAGATGAAAGTGAAAGATCATGGGCGTCCTCAGACGGACAGCTTGAAAGAAGAAGGGCCGAACGGGCAAAGGCTAAGCAGCCACAACCGGCTAAAGCCGAGGCAACTCCAATCAGCTCACAAGCTGCACCAAAGGCCGAGCCAAAGGCGACTACATCCAACCATGGATATGACACTGCAGACGCCGCCTTCACCAGGGCTGAGAACAGATTACTCGGAATCTTTTCAAGTTCCGAAGAAGATCACTCAGACCCGGATGAACCACATCCGAACGTCTATGCTCGAGCCTATGATCCAAACCTGGATCCGAATCTGAGATAAGAAAATTCTCAGAGTTTCACAACAGTGACTCACAAAGCTCTAACAAGAGCACAATGAAGGGCTGCATAATTCGGTAGAAGAACATTACCAGACCTGATCTTGTACAGATGATCTCTCTGACCAACATGCATGAGTGTGTGCAAAAGGAGTGACCTCAACAGTGTACTTCAGTGCTATACCTAGCATAAACAATATGCTGTTTTTATCATGAGTCCAAACTCCGCAACTGTGACAGTGGGCATAATAGTATATGTGTGAATGTGCGGCCATGCTTCCGGTAAAAGAAAATTAGTGTCTGTTTGAAACCATAAACCTCTAAAGGGGTAGCTCTAACAGGTACCTACAGCAATGGCTGCATGCTCATACATATACATTCCGCTGCCCATTGGCTCACAGTGGTTTTACCATATTGAGACAAGACAAGCTCTCCTTGCGTAGCAAGACAAAACAACTACTGTCCGTGTGCAGGGCGCTGCCCTTTGATCCTTAGGGAATAAACTGGTCATACACCTCCTAACAAGGAGCATTTCCTTGTGGGTGTATCGGCACAGGGGGGGGGAGGGGGGGGAGGGGAAGAGGGGGAGAGGGGGGCAGGGGGGGAGGCCGACAAATCAGGTAAAATGAGGGGAAGCCGGGTAAGGGGGTGGCAAACGAACGCAAAAAACGGGTGTCCCCAAACATTTGGACCGTAGGAGGGAGGATTAGGTGGAGGGTACCTGAGCTAACCCCCAAGACGCTTGGGCCTGTGGCCTCGGCGGATTATTTGAAGAAGTAGTATCGGGTCGATGAGAATGGGGGGTTTCTATTGGTGGGTTTATGACGGTATTCGCAAATATTAATATGTGCGTGGATGATATTTTATATATAGGTAGGGTTGTCGTAATGGCTAATTAGTGAATGGAGGGTCTTTGAGATGAAAAGGGCTTCTGGGGAGTTTATGATAAGGTTCTTTGATCTCGAAATTGGTCGGATCGAGGATGGTGGTATAGATCTACTAGTGAAGCTAGATTGAAGAGCTTCTACGATAATATGGTCTCTCAGAAGTAAGGGGGTTATTCGACACGGTGTCCGTAAGAGTAACTTTTTGGACGTCTAAGGGATCTAGTCGTTAATAGAATGAGTCAGGCTATTTTCGGAACTTGATCGGTGGGATTTCTATGGGCAACTGCCTATCGATATTGGAAAGTGGGACCTCAATATTCTAAGTACAGGTTCTATATGAAAGATTCGCGCAATATTTTTTGCACTCTTGATCCGTTCCGAACGACTGGTAGGGAGTCTCTTCGCGGCGTCGCCGACGTCGTAGAAGTACTCCCGAGAATGCCGTAAACGACGGTGATTTCTTGGTTCCTGCCCCAAGCTGTTCCCCAGCTCGGCAAGACCACCCACACACCACTTGCCAGGCAGCAGGCGATTACATTCATTCATAATGGAGGCCATATGGAGACATAAAGAGCCGGAAAGCCAACCCTTACTAGCCCCGCTCACCCAAACAACTCGCCAACTTGGATGCATGGTCTTTACGTTTTCCGCACATGCAAAGCGATCACCTTCTGTTCGACAATGGCACCTGCACACCTAGGTCCCTTTAAACCTTCCACAGCAGGTTCATACGTTTTCCTTCGAGGAGAGCTAGCTGTCCGTAAGAAGCTCCTTCAAAACCAACGAAGCGCATGCGCCAGAACATAGAGCACTTCTCCCAAGCCCTTGAACCAACAAACACTCCATATTCGCAAGGGCGAGAACTCTCCTTGCACCCACACCAGGACGTAGGCACGAGTTTGTTTCCTCCCTTCATAGTTCGAAATTCTTACCTTGGTACTGGCAAAACAACACCAAGGCGCCCAAAATATAATACTAGCATGGGAGGTACGACAGAACTCCTGCCAGCTCACAGCCCGGAAGGAGCGCAGGAGATGAGCGTAGGCAAATTCATTTTGGCGATACTTGCACTCCTGGTAATAATCTTTAGTTGTTGCGGAACGTGCATCATGTCCAAGCAATCAAAAATTGAGGCAGAGCTTGAGCCAACCCAACATACAGTTTGAGTCTGTCCGCGTAATTGCCCGAGAGCAATGTGAAGAGTCAGGTGGCTTCTGCTTTCTCGTTTCTATTAATACGGACCAAGTACCCATGCCGGTGCCAGCGCTGGGCACTCTGCTACCTAACTTCACGAAACCTCCGCAGGCGGAGACGTAGTTCCCACTCTCGGCTTTGGCAAGCATTCCTAAACATCCTAAACCCCCAAACTCACAGGCTGCAGTGCGTTGGGGCCGGCAATGCTCGTTGCTATGCAGGACCTGCAGACCCTGCTGCTCACCACAAGAAGGCATGGCAACACAACTGGTCTGCCACATTTCAAACGGCACCACCCACGGACAGGATATGGTCACCAGTCAAATTTCCAGCCCCAAAACGGCCACCACTCCAGCGTGGCTCTTCTGACTTCGGCCGTAACAAATCGTACTGCCGGGTATTGGTGGCTCTTTCTGACCCAATCTTGGCCGTAACAAATCGTATTGCCTTTTCTGACCCAGTCTTGGCCGTAACAAATCGTATTGCCGGGTTTGGGTGGCTCTGACCCACTTTTGGCCGTAACAAATCGTATTGCAGGGACGTGGTGATTACTTCTGACCCAGTCTTGGCCGTAACAAATCGTACTGCCGGACTTTGGCGGTTTGGTGGCTCTTTGTATTATTCTTGGCGGTAACAATTCGTCCTTCCGGGTTTTGGTGGCTCTTTCTGACTTGCTTTTGGCCGTAACAAATTGTACTGCCGGACTTTGGTTGCTCTGTTTGACCCACTCTTGGCCGCAACAAATCGTACTACCGGGTTTTGGTGGCTTTTTCTAGCTGTAACGAACTGCACTGCCGGGTTTTGGTGGTTCATTCTGACCCACTCTTGGCCGTAACAATTCATTCATAATGGAGGCCATATGGAGACATAAAGAGCCGGAAAGCCAACCCTTACTAGCCCCGCTCACCCAAACAACTCGCCAACTTGGATGCATGGTCTTTACGTTTTCCGCACATGCAAAGCGATCACCTTCTGTTCGACAATGGCACCTGCACACCTAGGTCCCTTTAAACCTTCCACAGCAGGTTCATACGTTTTCCTTCGAGGAGAGCTAGCTGTCCGTAAGAAGCTCCTTCAAAACCAACGAAGCGCATGCGCCAGAACATAGAGCACTTCTCCCAAGCCCTTGAACCAACAAACACTCCATATTCGCAAGGGCGAGAACTCTCCTTGCACCCACACCAGGACGTAGGCACGAGTTTGTTTCCTCCCTTCATAGTTCGAAATTCTTACCTTGGTACTGGCAAAACAACACCAAGGCGCCCAAAATATAATACTAGCATGGGAGGTACGACAGAACTCCTGCCAGCTCACAGCCCGGAAGGAGCGCAGGGGATGAGCGTAGGCAAATTCATTTTGGCGATACTTGCACTCCTGGTAATAATCTTTAGTTGCTGCGGAACGTGCATCATGTCCAAGCAATCAAAATTGAGGCAGAGCTTGAGCCAACCCAACATACAGTTTGAGTCTGTCCGCGTAATTGCCCGAGAGCAATGTGAAGAGTCAGGTGGCTTCTGCTTTCTCGTTTCTATTAATACGGACCAAGTACCCATGCCGGTGCCAGCGCTGGGCACTCTGCTACCTAACCACGAAACCCTCCGCAGGCAGAGACGTAGTTCCCACTCTCGGCTTTGGCAAGCATTCTTAAACATCCTAAACCCCCAAACTCACAGGCTGCAGTGCGTTGGGGCCGGCAATGCTCGTTGCTATGCAGGACCTGCAGACCCTGGTGCTCACCACAAGAAGGCATGGCAACACAACTGGTCTGCCACATTTCAAACGGCACCACCCACGGACAGGATATGGTCACCAGTCAAATTTCCAGCCCCAAAACGGCCACCACTCCAGCGTGGCTCTTCTGACTTCGGCCGTAACAAATCGTACTGCCGGGTATTGGTGGCTCTTTCTGATCCAATCTTGGCCGTAACAAATCGTATTGCCTTTTCTGACCCAGTCTTGGCCGTAACAAATCGTATTGCCGGGTTTGGGTGGCTCTGACCCACTTTTGGCCGTAACAAATCGTACTGCAGGGACGTGGTGATTACTTCTGACCCAGTCTTGGCCGTAACAAATCGTACTGCCGGACTTTGGCGGTTTGGTGGCTCTTTCTATTATTCTTGGCGGTAACAATTCGTCCTTCCGGGTTTTGGTGGCTCTTTCTGACTTGCTTTTGGCCGTAACAAATTGTACTGCCGGATTTTGGTTGCTCTGTTTGACCCACTCTTGGCCGCAACAAATCGTACTACCGGGTTTTGGTGGCTTTTTCTAGCTGTACCGAACTGCACTGCCGGGTTTTGGTGGTTCATTCTGACCCACTCTTGGCCGTAACCAATTGTACTGCAGGCTGTTGGTGGATCTTTCTGTTTTCGTGGCTCTTTCTGGCCGTAACAAACCATACTACCGGGTTTTGGTGGCTCTTTCTGAGCCACTCATGGCCGTAACAAATCGTGCAGCAGTGTTTTAGTGGCTCGTACTGCCGGGTTTTGGTGGCTCTTTCTGACCCACTCTGCCGTAACAAATCGTAGTGCCGGGTTTCGGTGGCTCTTTCTGACCCACTCTTTGCCGTAACAATTCCTTTTGCCGGGTTTTGGTGGCTTTTTCTGTGCCACTCTTGGCCGTAACAAATCGTACTACAGGGTTTTGGTGGCTCTTTCTGATCCATTCTTGGCCGTAACCAGTCCGTTTTTTTTCGAACGCGAAAGGCTGTCGACTACAAGCCCATCAGCACCGACCGATCCTAATTCAGCTACTGGTGGCTTAAATTAAGCACGGCCCGAGGGAGGTTTGTGTACCACTTTCGTCCAAAATTGACGATCTTGGCAGCGTGGCTGCACTCTGCGGTATAAGGACGTATTGTCCATCCACATTAATCCCGAGGAGCTGTGTGCCGCAGCGATGTTAGCCGGATTCGGCAGTTGAAAGAAACTGTGCTGTATTTGTTCATGAGAAGGGGCAGCGTCCGAGAGCAAATGATCAATGCGCTCTGCAGCCTGCGTCATGCAGGATTCGGCCCAATGTACGCGGGGCCGGCCTGGTCTATTAGGAGCTCTAACATGTCGGTATGCATGTGATGCCATATACGTGCATTGACTTTCTAATGATTCGGGGTGTCTATGTATGTATCCAAAAAGTGCAAGATATTGGTTAGAGCACTGAGAGTCCGATGGGTCCAGGATTCTATGATAAAAGGAGGACTTCATTTTAAAGATACGTCACAGTGACTTATAATGTATGGAGTCCAGTCGAGAGAATTATGCTTCCATATACTGTAAATTTCCAACGGGGTGGTAAACTTGCATGAGCTAGCAAGGGCCTAGCAACTTCGAGGCGGCAACAGCTTGGGAAATTCTGTAAGAGGTGTTCTTCCGATTATTATTGGTCGGGTCTAAGTATTTAACCTCATCGGATAAGGGAACGGGGGTAAGAGGGGTGTGATCACCGCCACAACGTTTGCATTGGCATGGGGTTTGGGCCAGTGTAAACGTAAGTGCTCACATTTGTCTTCATTGAGAAGGAGGCCCCGCTTAAGGAGGTGGTTGGAAATCGACTGTACATCTGTTTTGTCTATCTGCGCTATGTTGAGGAGATACCACATGTTATCGTCAATTGTTTTCTTATTGCAAAAGGGATGAATCTGGTATATCAAGATGGTTCTTTTGTGCATCTCGGATTCTACTGAGGACAAACTAGTCTTAAGTAAAATTTTCTTTTTTTCCAGGGATTTAATTTGGGGGGTGAAAGTGCTTACCACATGATCCTGTAGCTGAGCAATTACTGGGGAAACAAAAGTAGCGTGGTACTTTTCAAAGGCTTCCTTAATCTTGTCTTTATTGATTTCCCAGTCGAGCCTCTTTCCTACGTCGCCGTATGGCCATGAATAGCTGATACTTGGAAGGATCTGATTGGAGTTCCCGTACTAATTGCGGGTCCACACCTCCCCATGAGGGAGGTTCGTCTTCTTCTGTTTCGGCAAGAGAAGGGGTTCTTAGCTCTGCTATAAATGAAGCCATAAAGATCTGTGGGGCCTATTTTTGCTGGTGGGTAACGAAGAGGCTGTCATACATGGGCTTTGTGATGAGCTGCTGATCTGATGGGGAACAGAGCATATACACTTCATTTTCAAACTCCTTAAGGGAAAGACCTGGGCCTAAAAGGTGCGCTTGGAGCAGATTAGGGGTCTTAAGAGCTTCCGTGGGTTCTGGTGCCGCCGTTTGTTGCGAAATACCAGAAGGAGATGTTGTTGAGTCAGTGGGCGACGGGGTGGCCATGGTGTCCAAGGGCGCTGGCGCCGTTGCCATGGCTAACGGAAGTTCCACCTAAGTTAAGTAAAATCAAAACCGTCAAGCCCTAAGGGCAAATAAAAGCTGCGTAACCCCTTGGGCTGTACAGAATAGAAAAAAGAACGCTAAGCACCACTAAAGAAAAGTGTGTGCACAAAGCGCTTCGCGCCCAAAGGCGAATGCCACGATGGCATGAAGCTGTGATACCCCTAGGGCTGTGAAAAAGTGTGACTTAGACGCATGTCATGTTTGCGCAGAGCGCTGTGGCTCGCTACGCCCGGATTTCCGGGCGGGGGCTTCCGCGGGCTGGGGACGTCCTGCTGCTCGAGCCTGTAACCAGGCCGTACTACGTGGTGGCTCATCGGACTGCAGTTTTTTTGTAACACACCGTATTGCCGGGTTTTGGTGGCTTTTTCTGACACAGTCTTGGCCGTAACAAATCGTACTGCAGGGTTTGGGTGGCTCTTTCTATCATTTTGTGGCACGGACCTTTAGGTATAATGTGTGGGTTCTGTTGGGTCAACTTTCGTTGCTTTCCACTCTGGAGGTTGTTTTGCAAACACCGTCCATCAAACAGCCGTGAATTTTTCTCGCGGTTGAACCAACAATCGGTCGCAACACAGTGAGATGCTATGTTGCCTTTGTCACGCTGTGACAAATCCAGACCGCGAATGTTGTGGGGAATGTAAGCGGACCTCCGATGATACAGTTCTCAAGGGCGTAAGGCAACGAAGAGATTTTGATATGTGGTTACAGACCGTGCCTAGACCTCTGGAGCGGTTCGTCGAGTAGCACATGACAACAGAAGTTGTCACACCTTCGTCATATATTTCTGACGATCGCGCAACCTTTTTCATCTGCTTTCATATCGGCGGCGCGGTCCGCGATTCGGAGTTCATTCGTCTCCTCCACTTTTCAACACATGGAAGAGAGCGTTCGATCAAAAAGAAGGGACGGAGCTTCAAACCTGGACAAGAGAAGCCTCGTCCTCCTTTGCGGCCTTCAAAGGGCAAGTAGTAGCCTTTTACTTCATCCTCTGAATCAAGCAAAAAACTCAATCCAAGCTACTCTCGGTAAGAGAAGACAGCTTCCTTCCAGAAGAGCTCTTCATTTTTTGGCAAGTCTTCATCCTAATTCTACGAAAACTGAAGAGAGCTCGCCCCTGAAAACATGGACAGAGCTCCTATGGTATTCAAAAGCAATGCATAAGTTCTGTACTTCATCCTCGACAAGATTAAAGCTTCCTTCAACTTAAAGAGACAAACGAGGGCCCCATTTCAAATTAGCACACAACCCCATCCAACTTCGCGAGAGAGAAGAGTGCTCATCCTCGACAAGAAGAGACTGAAAGCTTCCCCCAATCTGATGAGACAAAAGAAAACTCCATTTTCAAAATGACAACCATGTCCCTACAAGATATCGAGGAAAAGAAAAGCTCCGTTTGTTTACGCCCCAGTCGGCAACGAGAGACAACGCTTCTCTACAGCTAAGAAAAGGAAATCATGGCTATCCCTTCCACCTTTTCAATATGTGGAAATGAACAGAGAAGATAGCGGAGCTCCTACCCAACCTTCAAAGAGAAAAATCCTGCCCTTCTCTCTCGTTGAAAACTCCCCACCTCATGCCACCAACAAGAAAAGAGCTCCTCCCCAAGATTTTCGTGGTAAGAGAAGAAAGCTTCCTTCTCGAAGAGAAGTCCATTACCTGTTGGGAGGCCGCTTCTCAGTCTTGCGAAAACTGGAGGGACGTCACTCCTATCCGTAGCCAGAGAAGGCAGAAACGACCCCCCCCAACAGTGTGTGAGTTCATCGAAAACAGCAAGAGAGCTCGCTCCAACTTCACAAGAAAGAAACTTGGCTGCCCCAAAAACCTCTTGGTAAAGGATGAAATCCCGTGGCAGGTCCTCCACCCCAACAATTGATAAGACAAGCCCCTGTAACTTCTCAGAAAAACACGCGCTTTGTTTACTTTTCTGTCGACGACAAGAAGACTTCTTTGTTTTTTAGTCAGCGGCGAAAGCTCCTGACCATTTCCTCTCCACTCCTCTTCAATACATTGAAGCGAGCATTCAATCTAAAAGAAAGGACGGGGCTCTTCCAAACTTCAAACCTTGACAAGCGAAGTCTTGTCCTTCCCTGCGGCTTTCAAAAAGCAAAGAGAAGCCTTCGACCTCATCCTCGGAAACAAGCGAAGAACTCGATCCAAGTTTCTCTTGGTAAAAAAAGACAGCTTTTTTCTAGAAGAGAGCTCCTTTGCCTGTCAGTAGAGGAAGAAATACACTGGCACGAAAGAACAGAGCTCCAGAAGCTTCCAAAACAAAAGCCTTCTCTACCTCGTCCTCTTCAAAAACACACTGATTTCTTCCTCCAATCTAATGAGACTGAAGCAAACTCCATCTCAATAAAAAACAAAGAAGCCCTCCAAAATATCGAGAAAAAAAAAGCTTCGTTTACCTACTAGTCGGCATAAAGAAACCTCCTTTTTTTCCAAGTCGCTTTTCAATTTTGAGAAGAGTGAGAGACCTCACCCCCAGCCAGAGAGGACAGAGACGCCCCTACCCTCAACAATGAAGCAACACCTTATCATCCAAAACCAAAAAGAAAGCTCCCTCCAATTTCATAAAAAAGAAAAGAGCTCCCATGGCAGGTCCCTTACCCCCAACGACGCAGAAGACAAGCCCCTCTAGCTTCTCGAGACAAATTACATAAGCCCTTCCAATTCCGCGAAATAGGAGATCGCTCCACTTATCCTTCACTCGGAGCTCCTGATTATCCCTTCTTCCTCTTCAGAAGTTGGACTGGAACTTACCAGACAAAAGCAAAAAAAGAAAAGACTGGGAGCTTCCTCCAACCTGATGTGACAGAAGACAGAGCTCCATCTACAAAATGAAAACCATGTACCTACAAGTTATCGAGAACAAGGAGAGCTCCGTGTGCCCTTCAGTCGGCAAGAACAAACCAAGCTTCTCTACAGGAAAAAAACGAGATCTTGAATATCCCTTTTGCTTTTTCAAGATATGGAAGTGAACCTAAGAGATGGTGAAGCTCCCACCCAGCTTCTTTTCCTGCTTTCAACCTTGAAACTCCCCCACCTCATGCCGCCAACAAGAAGAGAGCTCCTCCCCCAGAGTTCCGTGCTTAGAGAAGAAGGCTTCTTTCTAGAAGAGATGTCCATTATCTATTGGTAAGCCGCTTCTCAAGACTAGACTTCACTCCTAGCCACAAAGGACAGAGACGACCCCCCCCCCCCCAACAGTGTGTGAGTTCCAGGAAGAAAGCGCTCCAATTTCACAAGAAAGAAGAGGGCTGCTCCAAAAACCTCTTGGTAAAGGAAGAGATCCCGTTGCATGCAACAATTGAAAAAACAAGCCCCTCTAACTTCTCAGGAAAACACGCGCTCTGTTTACCTCTCTGTCGACAACAAGAAATCTCCTGTCTTTTTTAGTCAGCGGCGAGAGCTCCTGACCATATCCTCTCCACTCCTGTTCAGTACATTGAAGCGAGCGTTCGCTCTTCCAAATTTCAAACCTTGACATTCGAAGTCTGGTCTCCCCCTGCGGCTTTCAAAAAACAAAGAGAAGCCCTCGACTTCACCCTCGGAAACTAGCAGAGAAGCTTTTTCTCAATAATTTCGATTTTGCAACAATTTCCTTCAAAAGAAAAAAATTTGAAAACATTGTAATTTTTGAAAAAATACAGACCCTGGCCAGGCCCGGCCGTCGCCCACCAGGAATCTTTAAAATTTTTGAAAAAATAACCAATAATTTCAATTTTTTCAGTAATTTCCTTCAAAAGGAAAATTTTTGAAAAAATTGAAATTTTTGTCGCCCACCAGGTATCTTTAAAATTTTTGAAAAAATTGAAATTTTTGAAAAAATAAAGACAAATTTCTCAATAATTTCAATTTTTTCAATAATTTCTTTCAAAAGGAAAAATGACTGAAAAATTGAATTTTTGAAAAAATAAAGACCCTGGCCAGGCCCGGCCGTCGCCCACCAGAGAAATTTGTCTTTATTTTTTCAAAAATGTCAATATTTTCAAAAATTTTTCCTTTTGAAAGAAATTTTTGAAAAAATTGAAATTATTGAGGAATTTGTCTTTATGTTTTTAAAATTTCAATAATTTCAATTTGTTCAAAAATTTTAAAGATTCCTGGTGGGCGACGGCCGGGCCTGGCCAGGGTCTTTATTTTTTCAATAATTTCAATTTTTGCAATAATTTTTTTTTTCGAAGGAAACTAAAAAAAAATTGAAATTATTGAGGAATTTGTCTTTATTTTTTCAAAAATCTCAAAAATTTCAATTTTTTCAATAATTTTCAAGATTCCTGGTGGGCGACGGCCGGGCCTGACCAGGGTCTTTATTTTTTCAAAAAATTCAATTTTTTTCAAAAATTTTTCCTTTTGAAGGAAATTTTTGAAAAAAATTGAAATTATTGAGAAATTTGTCTTTATTTTTTGCAAAAATTTCAATAATTTCAATTTTTTCAAAAATTTTAAAGATTCCTGAATGAAATTTCTGCAAAAAAAATTGAATTTTTTGAAACTGGTTTCTGTATTCTCGTATCCCCTATGCGTTTTTCGAAGCAACCGCTGCAAATCATACATAGAGGTCCAATACACCTATCATTCTTGGCAATAACAAATCGTACTGCCCGGTTTTGGTGGCTCTTTCTGACCCACTCTTGCCTGTAACAAATCGTACTGCCGGGTTTTGGTGGCTCTTTCCGGCCCACTCTTGGCCGCAACAAACCGTACTGCAGGCTTTTGGTAGCGCATTCTGACGCACTCTTGGCCGTAACATATCGTACTGCCGGGTTTTGGTGGCTCTTTCTGACCTTGGCCGTATCAAATCGTACTGCCGGGCTGAGGTGGCTCTTTCTGTCCCACACTTGGCCGTTACAAATCTTGCTGCCGGGTATTGGCTCTTTCTGAACCAGTCTTGGCTGTTATAAATCGTACTGCCGTTTTTTTGGTGGCTCTTGCTGACCCACTTTTGACCGTGACAAATCGTACTGCCGAGTTTTGGTGGCTCATTCTGACCCACTCTTAGCTGTAACAAATCGGTGGCTCTTGCTGATCCACTCTTAGCCCACTCTTGGCCGTAACAAATCAACATGCTGGGTTTGGTGGTTCTTTCTGACCCACTCGTGGCCCGTAACAAATCGTACTGCCGAATTTTGGTGGCTGTTTCTGACCCACCCTTGCTCGTAACAAATCGTGCTGCCGGGTTTCGGTGGCTCTTTCTGACCCACTCTCGGCCGTAACAAATCGTACTGCCGAGTTTTGGTGGCTCTTTCTGACCCGCTTTTAGCCCACTCTTGGCCGTAACAAATCGTATTGCCGGGTTTTGGTGGCTCTTTCTGACCTTGGCCGTAACAAATCTGTGGAGCTTCGTGTTCCGATGGCAATCGAATTTCGGATTTATTTTATCAGGCAGAAAAGTCAGAAAGTTGCTGGCCTCTGCCGATCGTGATCTATCAATCTGTCTTTACATGTTGTGAGCAAACGTGCTCAAGTTCGGACATGCAAGTCTGCTCATCAGATGTACAAAGGTATGAGGACGAGCATGTCATACGCAAGATCTCGCGCTGTAAAGCTTGGGCACTCCGGTGCCTGCAGCAACCAAACGTTGCTTTCATAAAAGGACGCAGTCAGACTTCATCACTCCTCCTTGACCGATGCCTGCGGCGTAGGTCACAACTCAAACGTCCTTCCATCGGTGGAGCCACTGAGACACCTGAGTTTTCGAGGCCAAGATATCCCAAATGAGCTCCGTTCTTCCAGCGAGTCGACGATACCGCCACCAGACATAAAGGACGTAGCGGAGTTGCCTGGTAGTAGGGCACCCTTCCGGAGGCGGTTCTTCGCCTAGAAACACACCCAGTCGTCTCACCAGGTCCTCCTTCAAGCCAGACACGGCCCTTCCTTCCGCTTCCAAACCAATCTTCAAACTCTTCACGGTAAGAGCTCGAGAACCTCCTTGATCACACGTTCACGTTCAAATTGGCCGGGATCATCACGAACGGGGCTCGGCGTTGGTGGAGGTGTTCTCCTCGTGGAATCGGGGGTGTTGATGGTAGAGTACCCCCAAACAAACTGGTTCGGGACGCAGTCCCCAAGGGCTCTGGTTGGCCCTCTGGTCTTCTTGGAGTCATAGCTCTCGCCGTAGTGGAGGGTCTTGCATCCTCCCGCTTCTCGCGTAAAACTCCCCGTAGAGTCCTTGCAATCTGCTCCGGGTTCACGGTATCCTCCTGCTCCGCCCACTACTCTATCTCAGCCTCTGCTGCCGCTTTCACCAGATCACGTCCTTTGGATTCTCCTCGCCCTCTTCGATCCACAGCACGCTGGAACCATCCACTTGTAGCAGGCCCTTGCCGCCTCCCACATCGGGATAGCAGCAACACAGGACAGCATAAGCATTGTGATCAGCTCAGTCGTCCCGGTCACCTGCAAAGGTTCCTCCTCAGCCACCACAGCCAGTGAAAAAACAAGTAACCCACCATACTCCATGTTCCAACCAAATGCAACAAGCGAACCTTGCTGTGCAACTTGGTGGGCAAATCTGCTGGTTGATTTTCTCCAGCCAAGTCAAGTGGTTCACTTCCAGGTCCCCACCAGCAAATCCAGAACATAGGAATGGCGAATCCTCAAATGTCTGGTTCTCCAGCTTCCGGTGGCACCGTTCATGATGTCGTGAGCCGCCATGTTATTTATGTACAGTCTGGGGACTGCAAGGTTCGGAACGATCTCTAGCATGGCTTGAGTAGACTCAAGCAGCAACGCACACGTAGAACCCTCCATGAGCTCAGCTTCACAAACCGACATAGCCACCATCGTCTGCTTACCTGCTTTCCAGGAATGGGCATTCGCCCAACCATGACCAGACTGCAACCAAAGCTCTCGCCACCGAACGGTGCGAACGAGGCGTCACAGTAACCAGACAACCTAACCCTGAAGCCTGCCTCATGTAGCTGCTCTGTGGACTGCTGACTGCTTTGGCTCTGTGCTTTGGCTCTGTGGACTGCCTTGGCTCTGTGGACTGCTTGGGCTCTGTGGACTGCTTGGGCTCTGTTGACTTTGCTTCGGCTTCAACCTTCAACTTGAGATCCGGGGTCGCGTTCAAGTGGCCACGACCTTCAAGCCCACATTGTAGACTGTCAAAGGGTGTCTTCGCCTTCATTCCCGCCATGTTACGTGACATAGAGAATATCCGGGCGTGTACGATAAGCAAGCCACAGGCATTCGCCGTGATCCTCTGAGCCCGAGTGAGCTCTTCCGTCTTCCGCGCTGAAGTTCTCGGCTTCACCGTTCATGTTGGTTTCCTGGATCCACTCCTTGGGGCATGGCAAGCCTGCCCGCCCCTCCGGGTCCAGCCCGTGAAGTCGGTCCAAATTGGCCACATATGCCTCCTGGCCAAGCGTGAACGTGTTCTCTTCTTGAAACAGCTCCATCCCATGACGCTGTTCAGCCAGTTGTGCATGGGGTCGTTGCTGCAGGGGGTCCTGCCGCATGTCTTCACTTCCATGTCTCGGCACACTGGGTTCATGAGTCAAACCGAAAAGAAACCTTCGTCCGCTCGCGCCAGATCCGGTTTCCGAGTTCGCGCCCGTTCCGGTGTCCAGTTGCGATCCCGCACCTGTTGTCGTCGCTGCATTTCTCCCTACTGCTCTCGTGGCAGCAGTTCCAGCATTCAGCTCAGGCACAAGCCGCGTAGACGATGAAGGCGCATCTGCACCAACCACTTCTCCATTCCGCGAGCCCGTGTCACCACACCATTCAACAGGACCTGGCCTTCGGCCATAGCTCGATTCATCGCTGCTCCACCATGCAGTGTCACAGAGGGCTCCACCCGCATCCATTCCACCAAGCTGTGCAAGGAGGCTTTGCCCTGCACCACCTTGCATGGATTGGGCGCTCATAACCTGTGGAGCTTTGTGTTCCGGTGAAGGTGTACATGCACGACTTGGTTTGTCGTCAGTATGGAACAGAGCTCAAGCGACCATGGCAATCGAATTTCGGATTTATTTTTCTCACGCAGAAAAGTCGGAAAGTTGCTGGCCTCTGCCGATCGTGATCTATCAATCTGTCTTTACATGTTGTGAGCAAACGTGCTCAAGTTCGGACATGCAAGTCTGCTCATCAGATGTACAAAGGTATGAGGACGAGCATGTCATACACAAGATCTCGCGCTGTAAAGCTTGGGCACTCCGGTGCCTGCAGCAACCAAACGTTGCCCTCATAAAAGGACGCAATCAGACCTCGTAAAAAAAGTACTGCCGGGTTTTGGTGGCTCTTTCTGACCCACTCTTGCCCGTAACAAATCGTACGGTTTTGGTTTTGGTGGCTCATTCTGTCTCACTCTAACAAATCGTACTGCCGGGTTTTTGGTGGCTCTCTGTGTCCCACTCTTGGCCGTAACAAATCGTACTGCCGGGTTTTGGTGGCTCTTTCTGACCCACTCTTGCCCGTAACAAATCGTACGGTTTTGGTTTTGGTGGCTCATTCTGTCTCACTCTAACAAATCGTACTGCCGGGTTTTTGGTGGCTCTCTGTGTCCCACTCTTGGCCGTAACAAATCGTACTGCCGGGTTTTGGTGGCTCTTTCTGACCCACTCTTGCCCGTAACAAATCGTACGGTTTTGGTTTTGGTGGCTCATTCTGTCTCACTCTAACAAATCGTACTGCCGGGTTTTTGGTGGCTCTCTGTGTCCCACTCTTGGCCGTAACAAATCGTACTGCCGGGTTTTGGTGGCTCTTGCTGACCCACTTTTGACCGTGACAAATCGTACTGCCGAGTTTTGGTGGCTCATTCTGACCCACTCTTGGCCGTAACAAATCGTACTGCAGGGTGTTGGTGGCTCATTCTGACCCACTCTTGGCAGTAACAAATTGTACTACCGGGTTTTGGTGGCTCTTTCTGACCCATTCTTGGCCGTAACAAATCGTACTGCCGGGTCTTGGTGGCTCTTTCTGACCCACTCTTGGCCGTAACATATCGGACTGCCGGGTTTTGGTGGCTCTTTCTGATCTTGGCCGTATCAAATCGTACTGCCGGGTTGTGGTGGCTATTTCTGTCCCATTCTTGGCCGTAACAAATCTTGCTGCCGGGTATTGGTGGCACTTTCTGACCCAGTCTTGGCTGTAATAAATCGTACTACCGGGTTTTGGTGGGTCTTTCTGTCCACTCTTGGCCGTCACAAATCGTACTGCAGGGTTTTGGTGGCTCTTTCTGACCCACTCTTGGTTGTAACAAATTGTATTGCCGGATTTAAGTGGCTCTTTCTCACCCACCCTTGGCTGCAACAAATCGTACTGCCGAGTTTTGGTGGCTCATTCTGACCCACACTTGACCGTAACAAATCGTACTGCCGCAAATCGTATTGCCGGGTTTTGGTGGCTCTTGCTGACCCACTCTTGGCCGTAACAAATTGTACTGCCGGGTTTTGGTGGCTCTTTCTGTCGCAATTTTGGCCGTAACGAATCGTACTGCAGGATTTTGGTGGCGCATTCTGACCCACTCTTGGCCGTAACAAATCGTACTGCCGGGTTTTGGTGGCTCTTTCTGACCCACTCTTGGCCGCAACAAACGGTACTGCCGGGTTTTGGTGGCTCTTTCTGACCCACTCTTCTTGGCCGTAACATATCGGATTGCGGGGTTTTGGTGGCTCTTTCTGACCTTGGCCGTCACAAATCGTACTGCCGGGTTGTGGTGGCTCTTTCTCACCCACTCCTGGCTCTTCCAAATTCGAGTTTTGGTGGCTCTTCCCACTCGTGGCCGTAACAAATCGCTCTGCCGGGCTTTGGTGGCTCTTTCTGACCCACTCTTAGTCGTAACAAATCGTACTGCCGAGTTTTGGTGGTTCATTCTGACCCACTCTTGGCAGTAACAAACCGTACTGCAGGGTTTTGGTGGCTCTTTCTGGCCCGCTTTTGGCCCACTCTTGGCCGTAACAAATCGTACTGCAGGGTTTTGGTGGCTCTTTCTGACCCACACTTGGCTGTAATGAATCGTAGTTTCGGGTTTTGGTGGCTCTTTCTGACCCACACTTGGCCGTAACAAATCGTACTGCAGGGTTTTGGTTACTCTTTCTGACCCACTCTTCGCCGTAACAAATCGAACTGCAGGGTTTCGGTGGCTCTTTCTGAACCACTCTTGGCCGTAACAAATCGTACTGCCGGGTTTTGTTGGCTCTTTCTGTCCCACTCTTGGCCGTAACAAATCGTACTGCCGGGTTTTGGTGGCTTTTTCTGACCCACTGTTGGCAGTAACAAATCGTCCTGCCGGGTTTTGGTGGCTCTTTCTGTCCCACTCTTGGCGGTAATAAATCGTACTGCGTGTTTTGGTGGCTCTTTTTGACCCGCTTTTGGGCCACTCTTGGCCGTAACAAATCGTACTGCAGGGTCTTGGTGGTTCTTTCTGACCCACTCTTGGCCGTAACAAATCGTACTGCCGGGTTTGGTGGCTCTTTCTTCTTCGGGAGCGAACTCTGCTTCGCGGCCAGAAGCCAGTGAAACTACGCCTACACCTACTATAGTCTCCAAGCTGGCGGAGGCCCATGGCAGACTGTGGTCACTGGTGCAGAACTCTACAACTTAGTAGTGCAGCCTGTCGCCCAGCGATCCACAGGAGGTTCGCGCTATCCGGGGGCCCAGCCACGCACCGGAAAGGGGGCGCCTCCCACACGCAAGGGCTGACAGGTTTGAGGTAGCGATCCACAGGAGGTTCACGCTATCCGGGGGCCAAGCCACGCACCGGAAAGGGGGCGCCTCCCACACGCTTGCAGGTTTGACAAGAAGTGTGCCACGAATTCAACGGGCATGCAGGCCACACTTCAAGAAGGACTGCCGGGAGTCCGACCGCACAAGCTGTGAAGACACTAGGAGACCCCTTCTAAAACCCAACAGACAGCAAATCCACATCTACACAGAGCACCTGCTTTAGCAAAGGCCAACTTTTGCTGACGCGAGCACGAAGTGGAAGATTTAGGTTTTGCATTTGGCCTAGCCTTGGGTTTAGAGTCAGGTTGCATATGTGAACTGCTGCGCGGAAGCGGGTTATTAACCAGACTAGGGCCGGACTGCTCACTGGTGTCCTGCTGGCAAGTTGACTCTTCCCGGGCCCGAAAAGCTTCGCCTGTGCTTGCTTAGCCGCTGGCTTCTCCAAACGAAGGGCTGTCTTAGGAACTTTTGCCCCTTTGCTGGACAGACCCTTGCAAGGGTTTTGTCAAACAAGTGAAGTTTTTGTGGCCCCTCTTTTAACCATAGCCGAGCAAGACTCACAAAGCCAAAAGGAACCCTTGGTGGCTCTTTCTAACCCACTCTTGGCCGTAACAAATCGTACGGTTTTGGTGGCTCTTTCTGACTCACTCTTGGCCGTAACAAATGGCACTGCCAGGTTTTGGTGGCTCTTTCTGACGCACTCTTGACAGTAACAACCCGTACTGCCGGGTTTTGGTGGATCTTTCTGACCCACTCTTGGCCGTAAGAAATCGTACTTCCGGGTTTGGTGGCTCTTTCTGTCCCACTCTTGGCCGTAACAAATCGTACTACCGAGTTTTGGTGGCTCTTTCTGACCCGCTTTTAGCCCACTCTTGGCCGTAACAAATCGTACTGCCAGGTTTTGGTGGCTCTTGCTGACCCACTCTTGGCCGTAACAAATCGTACTGCAGGGACGTGGTGATTACTTCTGACCCAGTCTTGGCCGTAACAAATCGTACTGCCGGGTTTTGGTGGCTCTTTTTGTCCCACAATTGGCCGTAACAAATCGTACTGCCGGGTTGTGGTGGCTCTTTCTGTGCCACTCTTGGCCGTAACAAATCGTACTGCCGGGTATTGGTGTCTCTGTCTGACGCATTCTTGGCCGTAACAAATCGTACTGCAGAGTTTTGGTGGCTCTTTCTGATCCGCTCTTAGCCCACTCTTGGCCGTAACATATCGTACTGCCGGGTTTTGGTGGCTCTTGCTGACCCACTCTTGGCCGTAACAAATCGTACTGCCGAATTTTGGTGGCTCAATCTGACCCACTCTTGGCCGTAAAAAACCGTGCTGCGGGCTTTTGCTGGCTCTTTCTGACCCAGTCTTCGCTGAACAAATCGTACTGTCGGGTTTTGGTGGCTCTTTCTGACCCATTCATGGCCGTAACAAATCGTACTGCAGGGACGTGGTGATTACTTCTGACCCACTCTTGGCCGCAACAAATCGTACTGCCGGGTTTGGTGGCTCTTTCTAACCCACTCTTGGCCGTAACAAATCGTACTGCCGGGTTTTGGTGGCTCTGTCTGACTCACTCTTGGCCGTAACAAATCGCACTGCCGGGTTTTGGTGGCTCTTTCTAACGCACTTTTGACAGTAACAGCCCGTATTGCCGGGTTTTGGTGGCTCTTTCTGACCCAGTTTTGGCCGTAAGAAATCGTACTGCCGGGCTTGGTGGCTCTTTCTGCCCCACTCTTGGCCGCAACAAATCGTACTGCCGAGTTTTGGTGGCTCATTCTGACCCACTCTTGGCCGTAACAAATCGTACTGCAGGGTTTCGGTGGCTCTTTCTGACCCACTCTTGGCCGTAACAAATCGTACTGTCGGCTTTTGGTGGCTCTTTCTGACCCACTTTTTGCCGTGACAAATCGTACTGCCGAGGTTTGGTGGCTCTTTATGACCCACTCTTGGCCGTTAACAAATCGTACTGCAGGGTTTTGGTGGCTCATTCTGACGCAGTAACAAATCGTACTGCCGGGTTTTGGTGGCTCTTTCTGACCCACCCTTGGTCGTAACAAGCCGTACTGCAGGGTTTGGTGGCTCATTCTGACCCACTCTTGGCCGTAACAAAACGTACTGCCGGGTTTTGGTGGCTCTTTCTGTCCCACTCTTGGCCGTAACAAATCGTACTGCAGGGTTTTGGTGGCTCTTTCTGGGCCACTTTTGGCCGTAACAAATCGTACTGCAGAGTTTCGGTGGCTCTTTCTGACCCACTCTTGGCTGCAACAATCGTACTGCCGGGTTTTGGTGGCTCATTCTGACCCACTCTTGGTCGTAACAAATCGTACTGCCGGGTTTTGGTGGCTCTTGCTGACCCATTCTTAGCCGTAACAAATCGTACTGCCGGGTTGGCTCTTTCTGTCGCACTCTTGGCCGTAACAAATCGTGCTGCTGGGACGCGGTGGCTCTTTCTGACCCACTTGTGGCCGTAAAAAATCGTACTGCCGAGTTTTGGTGGCTCCCTCTGACCCACTCTTGGCCGTAACAAATCGTACTGCTGAATTTGGAGACTCTTTCTGACGCACTCTTGACAGGAACAAACCGTACTGCCGGGTTTTGGTGGCTCTTTCTGACCCACTCTTGGCCGTAACAAATCGTACTCCAGGGTTTTGGTGGCTCTTTCTGACCCGCTCTTAGCCAACTCTTGGCCGTAACAAAACGTACCGCCGGGTTTTGGTGGCTCATTCTGACCCACTCTTGGCCATAACAAATCGTACTGCCGGGTGGTGGTGGCTTTTTCTGACCCACTCTTGGCCGTAACAAATCGTACTGCCGGGTTTTGGTGGCTCTTTCTCACCCACTCTTGGCCGTAACAAATCGTACTGCAGGGTTTTGGTGACTCTTTCTGACCCACTCTTGGCCGTAACAAATCGTACTGCCGGATTTTGGTGGCTCTTTCTGACCCACTCTTGGCCGTAACAAATCGTACTGCCGAATTTTGGTGGCTCTTGCTGATTTACCTTTGGCCGTAACAAATCGTACTGTCGGGCTTTGGTGTCTCTTTCTGACCCACTCTTGGCCGTAACAAATCGTACTGCCGTGATTTGGTGGCTCTTTCTGCCCCACTCTTGGCCGTATCAAGTCGTACTGCCCGGTTTGGTGGCTCTTTTTGACGTACTCTTGACAGGAACAAACCGTACTGCCGGGTTTTGGTGGCTCGTTTCTGACTTACTCTTGGCCGTAACAAATCGTACTGCCGGCTTTTGGTGGCTCTTTCTGACCCACTCTTGGCCGTAACAAATCGCACTGCCGGGTTTTGGTGGCTCTTTCTGTCGCACTCTTGGCCGTAACAAATCGTACTGCCGGGTTTTGGTGGCTCTTTCTGACCCACTCTTGGCGGTAAGAAATCGTACTTCCGGGCTTGGTGGCTCTTTCTGTCCCACTCTTGGCCGTAACAAATCGTACTGCCGGGTTTTGGTGGCTCTTTCTGACTCACGCTTGGCCGTAACAAATCGCACTGCCGGGTTTTGGTGGCTCTTTCTGACCCACTCTTAGCCGTAACAATGGTTTTGGTGGCTCTTTCTCACCCACTCCTGGCCATAACAAATTCGACTTTTGGTGGCTCTTTCTGACCCGCTCTTAGCCCACTCTTGGCCGTAACAAATCGTACTGCCGGTTTTGGTGGCTCTTTCTGACCCACTCCTGGCAGTAACAAACCGTACTGCAGGGTTTTGGTGGCTCTTTCTGACCCGCTTTCAGCCCACTCTTGGCAGTAGCAAATCGTACTGCAGGGTTTTGGTGGCTCTTTCTGACCGAATCTTGGCTGTAATGAATCGTACTGTCGGGTTTTGGTGGCTCTTTCTAACCCACTCTTGGCCGTAACAAATCGTACTGCCGGGAATTGGTGGCTCTTTCTGTCCCACTCTTGGCCGTGGAAAAATCGTACTGCCGGGTATTGGTGGCTCTTTCTGTCGCACTCTTGGCCGTAACAAATCGTACTGCCGGGTTTTAGTGGGTCTTTCTGTCCCACTCTTGGCCGTAACAAATCATACTGCAAGCTTTTGGTGGCTCTTTCTGACCCACTTTCGGCTGTAACAAATCGTACTGCAGAGTTTCGGTGGCTCTTTCTGACCCACTCTTGGCCGTAACAAATCGTACTGCTGAATTTGGAGGCTCTTTCTGACCCACTCTTGGCCGTAACAAATCGTACTGCCGGGTTTTGGTGGCTCTTTCTGTCCCACTCTTGGCCGTAACAAATCGTGCTGCTGGGACGTGGTGGCTCTTTCTGACCCACTTTTGGCCGTAACGAATCGTACTGCCGAGTTTCGGTGGCTCTTTCTGACCCACTCTTGGCCGTAACAAATCGTACTGCCGGGTTTGGTGGCTCTTTCTGACCCACCCTTGGCCGTAACAAATCGTACTGCCGGGTTTTGGTGGCTCTTTCTGACACACTCTTGGCCGTAACAACTCGTACAGCCGGGTTTTGGTGGCTCTTTCTGACCCACTCTTGGCCGTAACAACTTGTACGGCCGGGTTGTGGTGGCTCTTTCTGACCCACTCTTGGCCGTAACAAATCGTACTGCAGGGTTTTGGTGGCTCTTTCTGACCCGTTCTTAGCCCGCTCTTGGCCGTAACAAAACGTACTGCTGGGTTTGGGTGGCTCTTTCTGACTCACTCTTGGCCGTAACAAATCGTACTGCCGGGTTTTGGTGGCTCTTTTCGATCCATTCTTGGCAACTCGTACTGCCGGGTTTTGGTGGCTCTTTCTGACCCACTCTTGGCCGCAACAAATCGTACTGCCGGGGTTTGGTGGCTCTTTCTGACCCATTCTTGGCCGTAATAAATGGTACTGCAGGGTTTTTCTGGCTCATTCTGACCCACTCTTGGCCGTAACAAATCGTACTGCCGGGTTGTGGTGGCTCTATCTGACCCACTCTTGGCCGTGACAAATCGTACTGCCGGGTTCTGGTGGCTCTTTCTATCCCACTCTTGGCCGTAACAAATCGTACTGCCGGGTATTGGTGGCTCTTTCTGACCCACTCTTGGCCGTAACAAATCGACTGCAGGGTTGTGGTGGCTTTTTCTGACCCACTGTTGGCCGTAACAAATTTTACTGCCGGGTATTGGTGGCTCATTCTGACCCACTCTTGGCCGTAACAAATCGTACTGCCGGGTTTTGGTGGCTCTTTATGACCCACTCTTGGCCGTAACAAATCGCATTGCCGAGTTTTGGTGGCTCTTTCTGAACCACTCTTGGCCGTAACAAATCGTACTGCCGGGTTTTGGCTCTTTCTGACCCACTCTTGGTCGTCAGAAATCGTACTGCCGGGTTCTGATAGCTTTTTCTGACCCATTCTTGGCCGCAACAAATCGTACTGCCGAGTTTTGGTGGCTCTTTCTGACCCGCTCTTAGCCCACTCTTGGCCGTAACAAACCGTACTGCCGGGTTTGGTGGCCCATTCTGACCCACTCTTGGCCGTAACAAATCGTACTGCCGAATCTTGGTGGCTCTTTCTGACCCATTCTTGGCCGTAACAAATCGTACTGCCGGGTTTAGGTGGCTCTTTCTGACCCACTCTTCCCTGAACAAATCGTACTGCCGGGTTTTGGTGGCTCTTTCCGTCCCACTCTTGGCCGTAACAAATCGTACTGCCGAATCTTGGTGGCTCTTTCTGACCCACTCTTGGCCGTAACAAATCGTACTGCCGGGTTTAGGTGGCTCTTTCTGACCCACTCTTGCCCGTAACAAATCGTACTGCCGGGTTTTGGTGGCTCTTTCTGTCCCACTCTTGGCAGTACCAAATCGTATTGCTGAATTTGGAGGCTCTTTCAGACCCACTCTTGGCCGTAACAAATCGTACTGCCGGGTTGTGGTGGCTCTTTCTGACCCACTCTTGGCCGTAACAAATCGTGCTGCGGCATTTTGGGGGCTCTTTCTGCTTTGGTGGCTCTTTCTAACTGTACCAAACCGTACTGCCGGGTTTTGGTGGCTCTTTCTCTCCCATTCATGGCCGTAACAAATCGTACTGCAGGGTTTTGGTGGCTCATTCTGACCCACTCTTGGCCGTAACAAATCGTAATGAAGGGTTTTTGGTGGCTCATTCTGACCCACTCTTGTCTGGAACAAATCGCACCGCCGGGTTTTGGTGGCTCTTTCTGACCCACTCTTGACAGTAACAAACCGTACTGCCGGGTTTTGGTGGCTCTTTCTGACCCACTGTTGGCCGTAACAAATTGTAATGCAGGGTTTTGGTGGCTCAGGGATTTGGTGGCTTTTTGTGACCTATTCTGGGCACAAACCGTACTGCCGGGTTTTGGTGGCTCTTTCTGACCCACTCTTGGCCGGTATCAAATCGTACTGCAGGGATGTGGTGATTACTTCTGACCCAGTCTTGGCCGTAACAAAACGTACTGCCGGGTTTTGGTGGCTCTTTCTGATCCATTCTTGACAGTAACAATCCGTAATGCCGAGTTTTGGTGGCTGTCTCTGACCCACTCTTGGCCGTAACAAATCGTAATGAAGGGTTTTTGGTGGCTCATTGTGACCCTTGGCCGGAACAAATCGCACCGCCGGGTTTTGGTGGCTCTTTCTGACCCACTCTTGGCCGTAACAAATCGTACCGCCGGGTTTTGGTGGTTCTTTCTGACCCACTCTTGGCCATAACAAATCGTACTGCCGGGTTTTGGTGGCTCTTTCTGACCCACTCTTGGCCGTAACAAATCGTACTGCAGGGTTTTGGTGGCTCTTTCTGACCCACTCTTGGCAGTAAAAAATCGTACTGCCGAGTTTTGGTGGCTCCCTCTGACCCACTCTTGGCCGTAACAAATCGCACTGCCGGGTTTGGTAGCTCTTTCTGACGCACTCTTGACAGGAACAAACCGTACTGCCGGGTTTTGGTGGCCCTTTCTGTCCAACTCTTAGGTTTTGGTGGCGCTTTCTGACCCACTCTTTGGCAGTAACAAATCGCACTGCCGGGTTTTGGTGGCTCATTCTGACCCACTCTTGGCCGTAATAAATCGTACTGCCGGGTTTTGATGGCTCTTTCCTTCTCGAGCGCTCAGAGTCGCGGCCGCCGAAACGGCAAGTCAGTCAGGGCTGTACTCTGACAGCCAAAAGGAGGCAGCTTCCTTGTGTTAAGGTAGGCCCTCGGACGCGGCCCCTGCGAGGCGCGCCGAGGCGTCCAAGCCAGAGCCTTCCGAGGCCGAGAGCCGCACTGACTCTGCGGCTCGAAGGAGCGCGGAGCGGAGGCTGAGGAAGAGCCAAAGCGATTAGGGGTGTTTCGGGGTACACTACGACGACCCTCGAACAGTACGCGAGCACTCTCAGCAACGCCCAGGGGGTCCTGCACGCCGCCGATGCCTACCTGGCTGGTAGGGCAGAGGTGGCGGCTGACTCCAGCGCCCCTCCGACAAACCGTGGCGGCCACGAAGCGGACGTGGACGCCTTCATGGCGCGCGTCGACGCGGCTGCCGCAACGGACGACCCCATGGGCGTCCACAGCTCGGGTTCCGGTGGCGGAGCTCGTGAGCTCGCCCCGCCCGTCGTCCCCGAAGCCAGCGCAGACGGGTCGTTCAAGTGCGACCTCTGCGACGAGGTCTTCGAGACGGTGCCCCGCTGGCACCTGCACCGTGCGGCGAAGCACGCTCAACAATTGCCCGCGACCATCTTTCCGGAGCACACGGCCACTGATACGGCACGCCAGGACTACAAAGGCACGCCGAGACGGCCACTTTTTCGAAATGACGGCCGCGGCCAGGTCCCGCTTCGAAAGGAAAAATGGCGATGCGGTCTTGCCTTTGCTCCAGGAGGGCGATAGGATTGTTTCTCACTTGCGGGATCCCGCTGGTTCGGGCCCCTAAGGCGGAGACGGGCCCTGCGTCGGTGGCGGTCGACCCCAACGCCCCGCAGTTGGGAGGGAGTCGGCCCATGCGGGACGACTCCGACGAGGACGCAAAGGTCCGAAAGAACAGGGACGCGTGGCTGGGACCGGTCCAAGCGGAGCGGCGGCCGCAACAAGGCGCCCCGCGTTGAAGAAGCCCAGGAGACGAGAACTCCTCCCCGGCCCCCCTCTGGACCTCGTGCGGAAGCTCGTGCGGCGGGTCCCCGCGCCGACGTCGATCAGGCTAGGTCCTACTCTCTAGGACCCCCGACCTCCCAGTCCGTGCTGGTGAGGTTTGCGGAGGAAAACTACTTCAGGTCCTAAGCTCTAGGTTCTCCCTCCCAGCCAGTGCCGGTGAGGTTGAAGAAGCAGCTCAGTTTTCCTTCTTGTAGAGCCCTTTCCCTCCCGATAACCGGAGAGGTTCTAGGAAGCCGGCCGCTGCCCAGAGAGAGCCAAGGGAGGCTTGGCCAAGGCTTTGGAGGAGCAGAGGGCTTCAGCTCACGTGTTCGGGGCTAGACGTTGGGTGGCAAAACAGGGTTTTTCCCCTCAATTTGTATTTAAGCGCGGGGACCACGCATTCCCCTCAATTGTAGGCGCAGGGAACGACGCTTTCCCATCAACTCAACTGCGTGCCAGCGCTGGGAACAACACCCCAAACCCTATTCCATGAGGTGGCCCTTGCGTTCTCGCTCTTACTAACAGAAATCCACCCCAATGACGGGCAGTGGAGTGCAAACTGCCCTTGCTTTGGACACGGGCAGCAGAGTGACCACAGGGCCCCCTGTCTGCCAAAATAACCTCCAGCTCGGAGGAAGCCGCAGCGCCAGGCTCTGCAAAGTGCCGCGCTTGACTTCGCAGATCTTTTGTGCTGGCGGTCTGATTTGTGCTGAAAAGGAGACTTGGCCAAAAACTGGGCAATTTCCTATGCCAGCAATGCCATGCTATCCTAAACCCCAAAAGGCAAAACCGAATCCCTCAAGCACAGAAAGACAAGGCCAAGGGCCTGGACTGAACAAAGGGTCTATGCTGAGACAGTGAGCGCGCACTGCCTTTGCACTGCGGTTGGGTAAGGGCCCCAGGCATAAGGGCCTGTTCCTGCTCTCAAAAGCGACCCTATAGCCCAACCGACCACCCTGGGCAGCTGCAAGACCACAACCAAAAGTGATTGCGAGTCAGGGACGGCACTAAGCCCTCAAATTGAGCGCGAGGGCAAACGCACCCCTCAACTAGCGCAGGCGTCGAAGCTCCCCTCAACAATGCGCGGGTGACCACGCCGCACCAGCCAGAGACACATCCAATCTTGCTTGGGCTGCAGCACAAGCAGGACCCATGGTCTGGACATTCCTGGGTACCTGCTGCCCAAATAACCATCAAGAAGACTGAGGGAGAATCCCAAAAACTTGGCTCTGCCCGACGCCAAGCCACAGGGAAGCAAGAGCCCGCAGCAACTCCTGCATATCCAAAAAACCTGTACAGCTGACAGGGTCGGCCCCCCCAAGCTTGAGGACGTAACTGCAAGACCCTCAAGTGGAGGACCAGAGCTCAGAGGAAGATCACCCCAAGGCTGGTGAGATGAATGCTTCTTGCATGTCCAGAATGCAAGCTCCTGGATTGGCGGCTCACTTATGGCCCACTGCCGCACCAAAACAACTCTAAACCATCCCAATGTCGCCAAAGGAACCACCTAAGAGGAGCCTCCACCACACAGGTGGGTCCCCACGCCTGCCATCACTTACCAGCACCACGCATGCATGCAATCCTAACCTTCTCGGTAGCCAGGCGGCAAAGACCTGCCTCCATCTGTTCTCCTGCCCGTGTGAGGCGTGGTCCCAGGAATGCTATGGCATGTATGGCTGCGCGCAATGCAGTGGCAAACGACTAGCACAGCTGACTTTGGCCAATTGCAGTAAGTTCAGGATCACCGACTTGGGTGCTTGCACAAGCTTTCCTGGAGGTGAGCTCGCACTGTAAGACTGCCACCCGCTCCGGACCTGCTCCTGCCGGCTTGGCCCGGCCCAGGATGCTCAGTATCCTTGCACCGGAGGCAAACCCCCGACGAGCCGTGGTCCTTGACCGTGAAGACAGAAGGGGCGAGCACCCCAAAGCTTGAGCCACACTGTCTCCCCCCTTGTAGGGTGGGTCCGCGTCTGGCCTTGCGCCACCACCTGCCACAGGGGGACGTACCCCCTTGGTGCGGTGGATTGTTCCCCCGAGGGCTAAACCCTTACCGGTGGGAACTGGCAAGTTGAAAGTGATGGCTCGAAGAAGCACAGCTACAAAGCCTGGGATTCACCTGTTTGGGGTCTCTTCAGCACGCACTTAGTGCCCAGGACTGATTGCAGACAACTACTTCTCCGACCGCTGCGGTCACTCGAGTCACTCGAGCCAGATTTGAGCCATTTTGATGGCTCTTTCCCACCCACTCTTGACAAGAAAAAATCGTACTGCCGGGTTTTGGTGGCTCTTTCTCACCCACTCTTGGCCGTAACAAATTTTACTGCAGGGTATTGGTGGCTCATTCTGACCCACTCTTGGCCGTAACAAATCGTACTGCCGGGTTTTGGTGGCTCTTCCTGACCCGCTCTTGGCCGTAACAAATGCACTGCCGGTATTTGGTGGCTCTTTCTGACCCACTCTTGACAGTATTAAACCGTACTGCCGGGTTTTGGTGGCTCTTTCTGACCCACTCTTGGCCGTCAGAAATCGTACTGCCGGGTTCTGGTGGCTTTTTGTGACCCACTCTTGGCCGTAACAAATCGTACTGCCAGGTTTTGGTGGCTCTTTCTCACCCACTCTTGGCCGTAACAAATCGTATTGCCGGGTTTTGGTTGCTCTTTCTGACCTTGGCCGTATCAAATCGTACTGCCGGGTTTTGTTGCCTTTTTCTGGCCCACTCTTGGCCGTAACAAATCTTGCTGCCGGGTATTGGTGGCTCTTTCTGACCCAGTCTTGGCCGTATCAAATCGTGCTGCTGGGACGTGGTGGCTCTTTCTGACCACTCTTGGCCGTAACAAACCGTACTGCAGGAATTTGGTGGCTCTTTCTGACCCAGTCTTGGCCGTAACAAATTGTACTGCCGGGTTTTGGTGGCTCTTTCTCACCCACTCTTGGCCGTAACAAATCGTACTGCAGGGTTTTGGTGGCTCATTCTGACACACTCTTGGCCGTAACAAATCTTGCTGCCGGGTATTGGTGGCTCTTTCTGACCCAGTCTTGGCCGTAATAAATCGTATTGCCGGGCTTTGGTGGCTCTTTCTGACCCACTCTTGGCCGTAATAAATGGTACTGCAGGGTTTTTCTGGCTCATTCTGACCCACTCTTGGCCGTAACAAATCGTACTGCCGGGTTGTGGTGGCTCATTCTGTCCCATTCTTGGCCGTAACAAACCGTGCTGCAGGGACGTGGTGGCTCTTTCTATCCCACTCTTGGCCGTCACAAATCTTGCTGCGGGGTATTGGTGGCTCTTTCTGACCCAGTCTTGGCCGTATCAAATCGTGCTGCTGGGACGTGGTGACTCTTTCTGACCCACCTTTCGCCGTAACAAATCGTACTGCCGGGTTTTGTTGGCTCTTTCTGACCCACTCTTGGTCGTCAGAAATCGTACTGCCGGGTTCTGATAGCTTTTTCTGACCCATTCTTGGCCGCAACAAATCGTACTGCCGAGTTTTGGTGGCTCTTTCTGTCCCACTCTTGGCCGTAACAACTCGCATTGCCGGGTTTTGATGGCTCTTTCTGACCCGCTTTTAGCCCACTCTTGGCCGTAACAAATCGTATTGTCGGCTTTTGGTGGCTCTTTCTGACCCACTCTTGGCCGTAACAAATCGTACTGCAGGGTTTTGATGGCTCATTCTGACCCACTCTTGGCCGTATCAAAACGTACTGCCGGGTTTTGGTGGCTCTTTCTCACCCACTCTTGGCCGTAAGAAATCGTACTGTTGGCTTTCGGTGGCTCTTTCTGACCCACTTTTCGCCGTGACAAATCGTACTGCCGAGGTTTGGTGGCTCTTTCTGACCCACTCTTGGCCGTAACAAATCGTACTGCCGGGTTTTGGTGGCTCTTTCTCACCCACTCTTGGCCGTAACTTATCGTACTGCCGGGTTGTGGTGGCTATTTCTGACCCACTCTTGGCCGCAACAAATTGTACTGCCGGGTTGTGGTGGCTCTTTCTGACCCACTCTTGGCCGTGACAAATCGTACTGCCGAATTCTTGGTGGCTCTTTCTATCTCAGTCTTAGCCGTAAGAAAACCTACTTCCGAGTTTTGGTGGCTCTTTCTAACCCACTCTTGGCCGTAACAAATCGTACTGCCGGGTTTTGGTGGCTCTTTCTATCCCACTCTTGGCGGTAAGAAATGTTACTGCCGGCTATTGGTAGCTCTTTCTGACCCACTTTTCACCGTGACAAATCGTACTGCCGAGGTTTGGTGGCTCTTTCTGACCCACTCTTGGCCGTAACAAATCGTATTGCAGGGTTCGGTGGCTCTTTCTGACCCGCTCTTAGCCCACTCTTGGCCGTAACATATCGTACTGCCGGGTTGGCTCTTTCTGTCCCACTCTTGGCCCTAACAAATCGTGCTGCTGGGACGTAGTGGCTCTTTCTGACCCAGTCTTGGCCGTAACAAATCGTACTGCCGAGTTTTGGTGGTTCTTCTGTCCCACTCTTGGCCGTAACAAATCGCACTGCCGGATTTGGTGGCTCTTTCTGACCCACTCTTGGCCGTAACAAGCCGTACTGCCGGGTTTGGTGACTCATTCTAACCCTCTCTTGGCCGTAACAAAACGTACTGCTGGGTTTTGGTGGCTCTTTCTGTCCCACTCTTGGCCGTAACAAATCGTACTGCAAGCTCTTGGTGGCTCTTTCTGTGCCTTTTTTGGCCGCAACAAATCGTACTGCAGAGTTTCGGTGGCTCTTTCTGACCCACTCTTGGTCATAACAAATCGTACTACTGAATTTGGTGGCTCTTTCTGATCCACTCTTGGCCGTAGCAAATCGTACTGCAGGGACGTGGTGGCTCATTCTGACCCACTCTTGGCCGTAACAAATCGTACTACAGGTTTTGGTGGCTCTTTCTGACCCGCTCTTAGCCAACTCTTGGCCGTAGCAAAACGTACTGCCGGGTTTTAGTGGCTCTTTCTGACCCACTCTTGGCCGTAACAAATCGTACTGCCAGGTTTTGGTGGCTCTTTCTGACCCACTCTTGGCCATAACAAATCGTACTGCCGGGTTTTGGTGGCTCTTTCTGACCCACTTTTGGCCGTAACAAATCGTAGTACCGGGTTTTGGTAGCTCTTTCTGTTCCATCTTTGGCCGTAACAAATCTTACTGCCGGGTATTGGTAGCTCTTTCTGACCCAATCTTGGCCGTAAAAAATCGAACTACCGGATTTTTCGTTGCTCTTTCTGACCCACTCTCCGCCATAAAAAATCGTACTGCCGGGTTTGGGTGGCTCTTTCTAACCCATTCCTGGCCGTAACGAGCCGTATCGCCGGGTTTTGGTGGCTCTTTCTGAAATCGTACTGCAGGGTTTTGATGGCTCTTTCTGTGCCAATCTTGGCCGTAACGAATCGTACTGCATTGTTTTGGTGGCTCTTTCTGACCTGCTCTTAGCCAATTCTTGGCCGTAACAAAACGTACTGCCGGGTTTTAGTGGCTCTTTCTGACCCACTCTTGGCCGTAACAAATCGTACTGCCGGGTTTTGGTGGCTCTTTCTAACCCACTCTTGGCCGTGACAAATCGTACTGCCGAATTCTTGGTGGCTCTTTCTATCTCAGTCTTAGCCGTAAGAAATCGTACTTCCGAGTTTTGGTGGCTCTTTCTAACCCACTGTTGGCCGTAACAAATCGTACTGCCGGGTTTTGGTGGCTCTTTCTATCCCACTCTTGGCCGTAACAAATCGTACTGCCAGGTTTTGGTGGCTCTTTCTAACCCACTTTTGGCCGTAGCACATTGTACTGCAGCGACGTGGTAGCTCCTTCCGATCCACTCTTGGCCTCAACCAATCGCACTACAGGGTTTTGGTGGTTCTCTCTGACCAACTCTTGGCCGTAAGAAATCGTACAACAGAGCTTTGGTGGCTGTTTCTGACTCACTCTTGGCACAAATCGTACTGCCGGGATTTGGTGACTCTTTCTGACCCATTCTTGGCCGTAACAAATCGTACTACCGGGTTTTGGTGGCTCTTTCTCTTCTATGCTAACCATAACAAATCCGAGCTTTGCAGCTCTTTCTGACCCGCTCTTAGCCCACTCTTGGCCGTAACGAATCGTACTGCCGGTTGTGGTGACTCTTTCTGACCCACTCTTGGCCGTAACAAAAAGTACTGCAGAGTTTTGGTGGCTCTTTCTAACCCGCTTTTAGCCCACTCTTAGTCGTAACAAATCGTAATGCAGGGTTTTTATGGGTCTTTCTGACCCAATCTTATCTATAATACATGGTGGTGTCGGGTTTTGGTATCTCTTTCAAACCCATTCTTGGCCGTAACAAATCGTACTGCCGGATTTTGGTTTCTCTTTCTGACCCACTCTTTGCCGTAACAAATCGTGCTGCCGCATTTTGGAGGCTCTTTCTCACCAAATTCTTAGCAGTATCAAATCGCACTGCCGGGTTTTGGTGGCTTTCTCTGACCCACTCTTGGCCGTAACAAATCGTGCTGCAGGGACGTGGTGGCTCATTCTGACCCACTCTTGGCCGTAACAAATCGTACTGCAGGGTTTTGGTGGCTCTTTCTGACCCGCTCTTGGCCGTAACAAATCGTACTGCCGGATTTTGGTTGCTCTGTCTGACCCACTCTTGGTCGTAACAAATCGTACTGCCGGGTTTTGGTGGCTCTTGCTATCCCACTCTTGGCCGCCATAACAAATCGTACTGCCGGGCTTTGGTGGCTCTTTCTGACCCACTCTTGGCCGTAACAAATCGTACTGCAGGGTTTTGGTGGCTCTTTCTGATCCACTCTTGGCCGTAACAAATCGTACTGCAGGGTTTTGGTGGCTCTTTCTGACCCACTCCTGGTCGTAACAAATCGTACTGCCGGGTTTTGGTGGCTCTTTCTGTGCCGCTCTTGGCTGTAACAAATCGTACTACAGGGTTTTGGTGGCTCTTTCTGACCCATTCTTGGCCGTAGCAAGCCGTACTGCCGGGTATTGGTGGCTCTTTCTGACCCGCTCTTAGCCTAATCTTGGCCGAAATAAATCGTGCTGCAGGGATGTGGTGGCTCATTCTGACCCACTCTTGGCCGTAACAAATCGTACTGCAGGGTTTTGGTGGCGCTTTCTGACCCACTCTTTGGCAGTAACAAATCGGATTGCCGGGTTTTGGAGGCATTCTGACACACTCTTGCCCGTAACAAACCGTACTGCCGGGATTTGACGGCTCTTCTCACCCACTCTTGACAAGAACAAATCGTATTGCCGGGTTTTGGTGGCTCTTTCTCACCCACTCTTGACAGTAACAAATCGTACTGCCGGGTCTTGGTTTCTCTTTCTGACCCACGCTTTGCCGCAACAAATCGTACTGCCGAGTTTTGGTGGCTCATTCTGACCCACTCTTGGCCGTAACAAATCGTAGTGCAGGGTTTTGGTGGCTCTTTCTCACCCAGTCATGGCCGTAACAAAAGGTGCTGCAGGGTTTTGGTGGCTCTTTCTGCCCCACTCTTGGCCGTAACAAATCGTACTGCCGGGTTTTGGTGGCTTTTTCTGACCCACTCTTGGCCGTAACAAATCGTACTGCAGGGTTTTGGTGGCCCTTTCTGACCCACTCTTGGCCGTAACAAATCGTATTGCTGGGTTTTGGTTGCTCTTTCTGATCCACTCTTGGCCGTAACAAATCGCATTGCCGGGTTTTTGTGGTTTTTTCTGACCCACTTTTGCCCGTGACGAATCGTACTGCAGGGTCTTGGTGGGTTTTTCTGACCCATTCTAGGCGCAAATCGTACTGCCGGGTTTTGGTGGCTCTTTCTGACCCACTCTTGGCCGTAACAATTCGTACTGCCGGATTTTGGTGGCTTTTTCTCACCCACTCTTGGCCGTAACAAATCGTGCTGCAGAGACGTGGTAGCTCATTCTGACCCACTCTTGGCCGTAACAAATCGTACTGCAGGGTTTTGGTGGCACTTTCTGACCCACTCTTGGCCGTAACAAATCGTACTGCCGGGTTTTGGTGGCTCTTTCTGTCCCACTCTTGGCCGTAACAAATCGTACTGCAGGGTTTTGGTGGCTCTTTCTGACCCGCTCTTGGCAGTAACAAACCGTACTGCCGTTTTGAAGGCTCGTTCTGACCCGCTCTTGGCCATAACAAATTGTACTGCCGGGTTTTGGTGGCTCTTTTTGACCCACTTTTGGCCGTGACGAATCGTACTGCAAGGTGGCTCTTTCTGACCCACTCTTGGCCGTAACAAACCGTATTGCCGGATTTTGGTGGCTCTTTCTATCATTCTTGGCCGTAACAATTCGTCCTTCCGGGTTTTGGTGGCTCTTTCTGACCAGCTCTTGGCCGTAACAAATCGTACTGCCGGATTTTGGTTGCTCTGTCTGACCCACTCTTGGCCGTAACAAATCGTACTGCCGGGTTTTGGTAGCTCTTTCTGGCTGTAACGAACCGCACTGCCGGGTTTTGGTGGCTCATTCTGACCCAGTCTTGGCCGTAACCAATCGTACTGCAGGCTTTTGGTGGATCTTTCTGTTTTCGTGGCTCTTTCTGGCCGTAACAAACCATACTACCGGGTTTTGGTGGCTCTTTCTGACCCACTCATGGCCGTAACAAATCGTACAGCAGTGTTTTAGTGGCTCGTACTGCCGGGTTTTGGTGGCTCTGTCTGACCCACTCTTGGCCGTAACAAATCGTACTGCCGGGTTTCGGTGGCCCTTTCTGACCCACCTTTTGCCGTAACAAATCGTTTTGCCGGGTTTTGGTGGCTCTTTCTGTGCCACTCTTGGCCGTAACAAATCGTACTACAGGGTTTTGGTGGCTCTTTCTGACTCACTCTTGGCCGTAACAAGCCGTACTGCCGGGTATTGGTGGCTCTTTCTGACCCGCTCTTAGCCCACTCTTGGCCGTAACAAATCGTGCTGCAGGGACGTGGTGGCTCATTCTGACCCACTCTTGGCCGTAGCAAATCGTACTGCAGGGTTTTGGTGGCTCTTTCTGACCCGCCCTTGGCCGTAACACATCGTACTGCCGGGTTTTGGTGGCTCTTTCTGATCCAGTCTTGGCCGTAACAAATCGTACTGCCGGGTTTTGGTGGCTCTTTCTATCATTCTTGGCAGTAACAAATCGTACTGCCCCACTCTTGCCTGTAACAAATCGTACTGCCGGGTTTTGGTGGCTCTTTCCGTCCCACTCTTCGTATTGCCGGGTTTTGGTGGCTCTTTCTGACCCACTCTTGGCCGTAACAAATCGTACTGCCGGGTTTTGGTGGCTCTTTATGTCCCACTCTTGGCCGTAACAAATCGTATTGTCGGCTTTTGGTGGCTCTTTCTGACCCACTCTTGACCGTGACAAATCGTACTGCCGAGTTTTGGTGGCTCTTCCTGACGCACACTTGGCCGTAACATATCGTACTGCCGGGTTTTGGTGGCTCTTTCTGACCTTGGCCGTATCAAATCGTACTGCCGGGTTGTGGTGGCTCTTTCTGTCCCACTCTTGGCCGTAACAAATCTTGCTGCCGGGTATTGGCTCTTTCTGACCCAGTCTTGGCCGTAATAAATCGTACTGCCGGGTTTTGGTGGCTCTTTCTGACCCACTCTTGGCCGTAACAAATCATACTGCAGGGTTTTGGTGGCTCTTTCTGACCCACTCTTGGCCGTAACAAATCGTATTGCCGGATTTTGGTGGCTCTTTCTATCATTCTTGGCCGTAACAAGTCGTCCTGCCGAGTTTTGGTGGCCCACTCTTAGCCCACTCTTGGCCGTAACAAATCGTACTGCCGGGTTTGGTGGCTCTTTCTGACTGACCTTGGCCGTAACAAATCGTACTGCCGGGTTTTGGTGGCCCTTTCTGACCCACTCTTGCCAGTAACAAATCGTACTGCCGGGTTTTGGTGGCTCATTCTGTGCCACTCTTGGCCGTAGCAAATCGTACTGCAGGGTTTTGGTGGCTGTTTCTGACCCACTCTTGGCCGTAACAAATTGTACTGCCGGGTTTTGGTGGCTCTTTCTGTCCCACTCTTGGCCGTAACAAATCGTACTGTCGGCTTTTGGTGGCTCTTTCTCACCCAGTCTTGGCCGTAGCAAATCGTACTGTCGGGTTTTGGTGGCTCTTTCTGACTCACTCTTGGCCGTAACAAATCGTACTGCAGGGTTTTGGTGGCTCTTTCTGACCCACTCTTGGCCGTAACAAATCGTACTGCCGGGTTTGGTGGCTCTTTCTAACCCACTCTTGGCCGTAACAAATCGTACTGCAGGGTTTTGGTGGCTCTTTCTGACTCACTCTTGGCCGTAACAAATCGCACTGCCGGGTTTTGGTGGCTCTTTCTAACGCACTCTTGACAGTAACAGCCCGTCTTGCCGGGTTTTGGTGGCTCTTTCTGACCCACTCTTGGCCGCAACAAATCGTACTGCCGGGTTTGGTGGCTCTTTCTATCATTCTTGGCCGTAACAAGTCGTCCTGCCGAGTTTTGGTGGCCCACTCTTAGCCCACTCTTGGCCGTAACAAATCGTACTGCTGAATTTGGAGGCTCTTTCTGACCCACTCTTGGCCGTAACAAATCGTACTGCCGGGTTTTGGTGGCTCTTTCTGTCCCACTCTTGGCCGTAACAAATCGTGCTGCTGGGACGTGGTGGCTCTTTCTGACCCACTTTTCGCCGTCACAAATCGTACTGCCGAGGTTTGGTGGCTCTTTCTCACCTATTCTTGGCCGTAACAAATCGTACTGCAGGGTTTTGGTGGCTCATTCTGACCCACTGTTGGCAGTAACAAATCGTACTGCCGGGTATTGGTGGCTCGAAGAGCCCCACCCTTGGTCGTAACAAGCCGTACTGCAGGGTTTCGGTGGCTCTTTCTGAGCCACTTTTGGCCGTAACAAATCGTACTGCAGAGTTTCGGTGGCTCTTTCTGACCCACTCTTGGCTGCAACAATCGTACTGCCGGGTATTGGTGGCTCTTTCTGACCCACTCTTGGTCGTAACAAATCGTACTGCTGAATTTGGTGGCTCTTTCTGACCCACTCTTAGCCGTAACAAATCGCACTGCCGGGTGTTGGTGGCTCTTTCTGACGCACTCTTGACAGTAACAAACCGTACTGCCGGGTTCTGGTGGCTCTTTCTGACCCACTCTTGGCAGTAAAAAATCGTGCTGCCGAGTTTTGGTGGCTCCTTCTGACCCACTCTTGGCCGTAACAAATCGCACTGCCGGGTTTGGTGGCTCTTTCTGACTTACTCTTGACAGGAACAAACCGTACTGCCGGGTTTTGGTGGCTCTTTCTGACCCACTCTTGGCCGTAACAAATCGTACTGCAGGGTTTTGGTGGCTTTTTCTGACCCGCTCTCAGCCAACTCTTGGCCGTAACAAAACGTACCGCCGGGTTTTGGTGGCTCTTTCTCACCCACTCTTGGCCGTAACAAATCGTACTGCCGGGTTTTGTTGGCTCTTTCTGTCCCACTCTTGGCCGTAACAAATCGTACTGCCGGGTTTTGGTGGCTTTTTCTGACCCACTGTTGGCAGTGACAAATCGTACTGCCGGGTTTTGGTGGCTCTTTCTGTCCCACTCTTGGCGGTAATAAATCGTACTGCCGGGTTTTGGTGGCTCTTTTTGACCCGCTTTTAGCCCACTCTTGGCCGTAACAAATTGTACTGCCGGATTTTGGTGGCTCTTTCTGACCCACTCTTGGCAGTAACAAATCGTACTGCCGGGTTTTAGTGGCTCTTTCTGACCCACTCTTGGCCGTAACGAACCGTATCGCCGGGTTTTGGTGGCTCTTTCTGACCCACTCTTGGCCGTAACAAATCGTAATGCCGAATTTTGGTGGCTCTTTCTGACCCACCCTTGGCCGTAACAAATCGTACTGTCGGGTTTTGGTGTCTCTTTCTGACTCACTCTTGGCCGTAACAAATCGCACTGCCGTGATTTGGTGGCTCTTTTTGTCCCACTCTTGGCCGTAACAAATCGTAATGCCGGGTTTGGTGGCTCTTTCTGACGCACTCTTGACAGGAACAAACCGTACTGCCGGGTTTTGGTGGCTCTTTCTGACCCACTCTTGGCCGTAACAAATCGTCCTGCGGGGTTTTGGTGGCTCTTTCTGACCCACTCTTGGCCGCAACAAATCGCACTGCAGGCTTTTGGTGGCTCTTTCTGACGCTTTCTTGCCAGTAACAAACCGTACTGCCGGGTTTTGGTGGCTCTTTCTGACCCACTCTTGACCGTAAGAAATCGTACTTCCGGGTTTGGTGGCTCTTTCTGTCCCAGTCTTGGCCGTAACAAATCGTACTGCCGGGTTCTGGTGGCTTATGCTGACCCATTCTTGGCACAAATCGTACTGCCGGGTTTTGGTGGCTCTTTCTGACCCACTCTTGGCCGTAACAAATCGTACTGCCGGAATTTGGTGGCTCTTTCTCACCCACTCCTGGCCATAACAAATTCGACTTTTGGTGGCTCTTTCTGACCTGCTCTTAGCCCACGCTTGGCCGTAACAAATCGTACTGCCGGTTTTGGTGGCTCTTTCTGACCCACTCCTGGCAGTAACAAAGGGTACTGCAGGGTTTTGGTGGCTCTTTCTGACCCGCTTTCAGCCCACTCTTGGCCGTAACAAATCGTACAGCAGGGTTTCGGTGGCTCTTTCTGACCCAATCTTGGCTGTAATGAATCGTACTGTCGGGTTTTGGTGGCTCTTTCTAACCCACTCTTGGCCGTAACAAGTCGTACTGCCGTGTTTTGGTGGCTCTTTCTGTCCCACGCTTGGCCGTAACAAATCGTACTGCCGGGTATTGGTGGCTCTTTCTGTCCCACTCTTGGCCGTAACAAATCGTACTGCCGGGTTCTGGTGGCTCTTTCTGTCCCACTCTTGGCCGTAACAAATCGTACTGCAGGCTTTTGGTGGCTCTTTCTGACCCACTTTCGGCCATAACAAATCGTACTGCAGAGTTTCGGTGGCTCTTTCTGACCCACTCTTAGCCGTAACAAATCGTACTGCTGAATTTGGAGGCTCTTTCTGACCCACTCTTGGCCGTAACAAATCGTACTGCAGGGTTTTGGTGGCTCTTTCTGTCCCACTCTTGGCCGTAACAAATCGTGCTGCTGGGACGTGGTGGCTCTTTCTGACCCACTTTTGGCCGTAACGAATCGTACTGCCGAGTTTTGGTGGCTCTTTCTGACCCACTCCGGGCCGTAACAAATCGTACTGCCGGGTTTGGTGGCTCTTTCTGACCCACTCTTGGCCGTAACAAATCGTACTGCCGGGTTTTGGTGGCTCTTTCTGACACACTCTTGGCCGTAACAAATCGTACTGCCGGGCTTTGGTGGCTCTTTCTGACCCACTCTTGGCCGTGAAAACTCGTACGGCCGGGTTTTGCTGGCTCTTTCTGACCCACTCTTGGCCGTAACAAATCGTACTGCAGGGTTTTGGTGGCTCTTTCTGACCCGTTCTTAGCCTGCTCTTGGCCGTAACAAAACGTACTGCCGGGTTTTGGTGGCTCTTTCTGACCCACTCCTGGCAGTAACAAACCGTACTGCAGGGTTTTGGTGGCTCTTTCTGACCCGCTTTCAGCCCACGCTTGGCCGTAACACATCGTACTGCAGGGTTTCGTTGGCTCTTTCTGACCCAATCTTGGCTGCAATGAATCGTACTGTCGGGTTTTGGTGGCTCTTTCTAACCCACTCTTGGCCGTAACAAGTCGTACTGCCGGGTTTAGGTGGCTCTTTCTGACCCACTCTAGCCGGTAACAAATCGTACTGCCGGGCTTTGGTGGCTCTTTCTGTCCCACTCTTGGCCGTAACAAATCGTACTGTCGGGTTTTGGTGGCTCTTTCTGTCCCACTCTTGGCCGTAACAAATCGTACTGCCGGGTTTTGGTGTCTCTTTCTGACCCATCCTTGGCCGTAACAAATCGTGCTGCCGCATTTTGGGGGCTCTTTCTGTTTTGGTGGCTCTTTCTAACCGTACCAAACCGTACTGCCGGGTTTTGTTGGCTGTTTCTCACCCACTCATGGCCGTAACAAATCTAACTGCAGGGTTTTGGTGGCTCATTCTGACCCACTCTTGGCCGTAACAAATCGTAATGAAATTGTTTTTGGTGACTCATTCTGACCCACTCTTGGCCGGAACAAATCGCACTGCCGGGTTTTGGTGGCTCTTTCTGACCCACTCCTGCCCGTAACAAATCGTACTGCCGGGTTTTGGTGGCTCTTTCTGTCCCACTGTTGGCTGTAACAAATCGTAATGCAGGGTTTTGGTGGCTCTTTCTAACCCGCTCTTAGCCCGCTCTTGGCCGTAACAAAACGTACTGCTGGGTTTTGGTGGCTCTTTCTGACCCACTTTTGGCCGTAACAAATCGTACTGCCGGGTTTTGGTGGCTCTTTCTGACCCACTTTTGGCCGTGACAAATCGTACTGCCCAGTTTCAGTGGCTCTTTCTGACCCATTCTTGGCCGTAACAAATCTTACTGCCGGGTTTTTGGTGGCTCTTTCTGACCCACTCTTGGCCGTAACAAACCGTACTGTTGGGTTTTGGTGGCTCTTGCCGTAACAAATCGTACTGCAGGGAAGTGGTGATTACTTCTGACCCAGTCTTGGCCGTAATACATTGTACTTCGGGTTTTGGTGGCTCTTTCTGACCCACTCTTGACAGTAACAAACCGTACTGCCGGGTTTTGGTGGCTCTTTCTGACCCACTGTTGGCCGTAACAAATCGTAATGCAGGGTTTTGGTGGCTCAGGGATTTGGTGGCTCTTTCTGACCTATTCTGGGCACAAACCGTACTGCCGGGTTTTGGTGGCTCTTTCTGACCCACTCTTGGCCGTAACAAACCCGTGCTGCAAATCGTACTGCCGGGTTTTGGTGGCTCTTTCTGACCCACTCTTGGCCGTAACAAAACGTATTGCCGGGTTTTGGTGGCTCTTTCTGACCCACTTTTGGCCGTGACAAATCGTACTGCCGAGTTTTAGTGGCTCTTTCTGACCCACTCTTGGCCGTAACAAATCGTACCGCCGGGTTTTGGTGGCCCTTTCTGTCCAACTCTCAGCCGTAACAGATCGTACTACCCGGTTTTGGTGGCGCTTTCTGACCCACTCTTTGGCAGTAACAAATCGTGCTGCTGGGACGTGGTGACTCTTTCTGACCCACTTTTGGCCGCAACAAATCGTACTGCCGGGTTTTGTTGGCTCTTTCTTTCCCACTCTTGGCCGTAACAAATCGTAGTGCCGGGTTTTGGTGGCTCTTTCTCACCCACTCTTGGCCGTAACAAATTTTACTGCCGGGTATTGGTGGCTCATTCTGACCCACTCTTGGCCGTAACAAATCGTACTGCCGGGTTTTGGTGGCTCTTTCTGACCCACTCTTGGCCATAACAAATCGCACTGCCGGTATTTGGTGGCTCTTTCTGACCCACTCTTGACAGTATTAAACCGTACTGCCGGGTTTTGGTGGCTCTTTCTGACCCACTCTTGGCCGTCAGAAATCGTACTGCAGGGTTCTGGTGGCTTTTTCTGGCCCACTCTTGGCCGTAACAAATCGCAGTGCCGGGTTTTGGTGGCTCTTTCTCACCCACTCTTGGCCGTAACAAACCGTACTGCCGGGTTTTGGTTGCTCTTTCTGACCCACTCCTGGCCGTAACGAATCGTGCTGCCGTATTTTGGGGGCTCTTTCTGTTTTGGTGGCTCTTTCTAACTGACCAAACTGTACTGCCGGGTTTTGGTGGCTCTTTCTGACCCACTCATGGCCGTAACAAATCGTACTGCCGGGTTTTGGTGGCTCTTTCTGACCCACTCTTGGCCGTAACAAATTGTACTGCCGGGTTTTGGTGGCTCTTTCTGACCCACTCTTGGCCATAACAAATCCTACTGCCGGGTTTTGGTGGCTCTCTCTGTGCCACTCTTGGCCGTAACAAATCGTACTAACTTGGCCGTGACAAATCGTCCTGTTGAGTTTTGGTGGCTCTTTCTGACCCGCTCTTAGCCCACTCTTGGCCGTAACAAATCGTACTGCCGGGTTTGGTGGCTCTTTCTGACCCACTCTTGGCCGTAACAAATCGACTGCCGAATTTTGGTGGCTCTTTCTGACCCACCCTTGGCCGTAGCAAACTCATGGCCGTAACAAATGGTACTGCCGGGTTTTGGTGGCTCTTTCTATCATTCTTGGCTGTAACAAATCGTACTGCCGGGAAATGAATGCTCTTTCTGACCCACTCTTGCCCGTAACAAATCGTACGGCAGGGACGTGGTGATTACTTCTGACCCAGTCTTGGTCGTAACAAATCGTACTGCCGGGTTTTGGTGGCTCATTCTGTCCCACTCTTGGCCGTAACAAATCGTAGTGCCGGGTGTTGGTGGCTCTTTCTGTCCCACTCTTGGCCGTAACAAATCGTACTGTCGGCTTTTGGTGGCTCTTTCTGACCCACTTTTGGCCGTGACAAATCGTACTGCCGAGTTTTGGTGGTTCTTTCTGGCCCACTCTTGGTTGTAACAAATCGTACTGCAGGGTTTTGGTGGCTCATTCTGACCCACTCTTGGCCGTAACAAATCGTACTGCCGGGTTTTGGTGGCTCTTTCTGACCCAGTCTTGGCCGTAACAAGTCGTACTGCCGGGTTTTGGTGGCTCTTTCTGTCCCACTCTTGGCCGTAACATATCGTACTGCCGGGTTTTGATGGCTCTTTCTGACCTTGGCCGTATCAAATCGTACTGCCGGGTTTGGTGGATCTTTCTATCCCACTCTTGGCCGTAACAAATCTTGCTGCCGGGTATTGGTGGCTCTTTCTGACCCAGTCTTGGCCGTAATAAATCGTACTGCCGGGTTTTGGTGGCTCTTTCTGACCACTCTTGGTCGTAACAAATCGTACTGCAGGGTTTTGTTGGCTCTTTCTGATCCAGTCTTGGCCGTAACAAATTGTATTGCCGGGTTTTGGTGGCTCTTTCTCACCCACTCTTGGCCGTAACAAATCGTACTGCAGGGTTTTGGTGGCTCATTCTGACCCAGTCTTGGCCGTAACCAATCGTACTGCCACGTTGTGGTGGCTCTTTCTGACCCGCTCTTAGCCCACTCTTGGCCGTGACAAATCGTATTGCCGGGTTTTGGTGGCTCTTGCTGACCCACTCTTGGCCGTAACAAATCGTACTGCCGGGCTTTGGTGGCTCTTTCTGGCCCACTCTTGGCCGTAACAAATCGTACTGTCGGGTTTTGGTGGCTCTTTCTGTCCCACTCTTGGCCGTAACAAATCGTGCTGCAGGGACGTGGTGGCTCATTCCTAACCCACTCTTGGCACAAATCGTACTGCCGGGTTTTGGTGGCTCTTTCTGACCCACTCTTGGCCGTAACAAATCGTACTGCAGGGTTTCGGGGGCTCTTTCTGACCCACTCTTGGCCGTAACAAATCGTGCTGCTGGGACGTGGTGACTCTTTCTGACCCACTTTTGGCCGTAACAAATCGTACTGCCGGGTTTTGTTGGCTCTTTCTGTCCCACTCTTGGCCGTAACAAATCGTACTGCCGGGTTGTGGTGGCTTTTTCTGACACACTGTTGGCAGTAACAAATCGTACTGCCGATTTTTGGTGGCTCATTCTGACGCACTCTTGGCCGTAACAAATCGTACTGCAGGGTTTTGGTGGCGCTTTCTGGCCCGCTCTTAGCCCACTCTTGGCCGTAACAAATCGTACTGCAGGGTTTTGGTGGCTCTTTCTGACCCACACTTGGCTGTGATGAATCGTAGTGTCGGGTTTTGGTGGCTCTTTCTGACCCACTCTTGGCCGTAACAAATCGTACTGCAGGGTTTTGGTGGCTCATTCTGACCCACTCTTGGCCGTATCAAAACGTACTGCCGGGTTTTGGTGGCTCTTTCTCACCCACTCTTGGCCGAACAAATCGGACTGCCGGGTTTTGGCGGCTCTTTCTCACCCACTCTTGGCCGTAACATATCGTACTGCCGGGTTGTGGTGGCTATTTCTGACCCACTCTTGGCCGCAACAAATCGTACTGCCGGGTTGTCGTGGCTCTTTCTGACCCACTTTTGGCTGTAATGAATCGTAGTGTCGGGTTTGGGTGGCTCTTTCTCACCCACTCTTGGCCGTAACAAATCGTACTGCAGGGTTTTGGTGGCTCTTTCTGACCCGCTCTTAGCCCACTCTTGGCCGTAACATATCGTATTGCCGGGTTTTGGTGGCTCTTTCTGACCCACTCTTGGCCGTAACAAATCGTACTGCCGGGTTTTGGTGGCTCTTTCTGGCCTGCTTTTGGCCCACTCTTGGCCGTAACAAATCGTACTGCAGGGTTTTGGTGGCTCTTTCTGACCCACACTTGGCTGTAATGAATCGTAGTGTCGGGTTTTGGTGGCTCTTTCTGACCCACTCTTGGCCGTAACAAATCGTACTGCCGGGTCTTGGTGGCTGTTTCTGACTCACTCTTGGCCGTAACAAATCGCACTGCCGGGTTTTGGTGGCTCTTTCTAAGGCACTCTTGACAGTAAGAACCCGTATTGCCGGGTTTTGGTGTCTCTATCTCTTTCTGACCCACTCTTGGCCGTAACAAATCGTACTGCCGGGTTTTGTTGGCTCTTTCTGTCCCACTCTTGGCCGTAGCAAATCGTACTGCAGGGACGTGGTGACTCATTCTGACCCACTCTTGGCCGTAACAAATCGTGCTGCAGGGTTTCGGTGGCTCTTTCTGTCCCACTCTTGGCGGTAAGAAATCGTACTGCCGGGATTTGGTGGCTCTTCCTGACCCACTCTTGGCCGTAACAAATCTTGCTGCCGGGTTTTGGTGGCCCTTTCTAACGCACTCTTGGCCATAACAAATCGTACTGCCGGGTTTTGGTGGCTCTTTCTGTGCCACTCTTGGCCGTAACAAATCGTACTGTCTTGGCCGTAACAAATCGTCCTGTCGAGTTTTGGTGGCCCCTTTCTGACCCGCGCTTAGCCCACTCTTGGCCGTAACACATCGTACTGCCGGGTTGGCTCTTTCTGACACACTCTTGGCCGTAACAAATCGTGCTGCTGGGACGTGATGGCTCTTTCTGACCCACTTTTGGCTGTTAAAAAACGTACTGTCGAGTTTTGGTAGTTCTTCTATCCCACTCTTGGCCGTAAAAAATCGCACTGCCGGATTCGGTGGCTATTTCTGTCCCACTCTTGGCCGTAGCAAATCGTACTGCAGGGACGTGGTGGCTCATTCTGACCCACTCTTGGCCGTAACAAATCGTACTGCCGGGTTTTGGTGGCTCTTCCTGACCCACTCTTGGCCGTAACAAATTGTACTGCCGGGTTTTGGTGGCTCTTTCTAACCCACTCTTGGCCATAACAAATCGTACTGCCGGGTTTTGGCGGCTCTTTCTGTGCCACTCTTGGCCGTAACAAATCGTACTGTCTTGGCCGTAACAAATCGTACTGCCGGGTTTTGGTGGCTCTTTCTGACCCACTCTTGGCCGTAACAAATCGTACTGTCGGCTTTTGGTAGCTCTTTCTGACCCACTTTTGGCCGTGACAAATCGTACTGCCGAGTTTTGGTGGCTCTTTCTGACCCACTCTTGGTTGTAACAAATCGTACTGCAGGGTTTTGGTGGCTCATTCTGACCCACTCTTGGCCGTAACAAATCGTACTGCCGGGTTGTGGTGGCTCTTTCTGACCCACTCTTGGCCGTAACAAATCGTACTGCCGGGTTTTGGTGGCCCTTTCTGACCCACTCTGGGCCGTAACAAATCGTACTGCCGGGTTTTGATGGCTCTTTCTGACCTTGGCCGTATCAAATCGTACCGCCGGGTTGTGGTGGCTCTTTCTATCCCATCCTTGGCCGTAACAAATCTTGCTGCCGGGTATTGGTGGCTCTTTCTGACCCAGTCTTGGCCGTAATAAATCGTACTGCCGGGTTTTGGTGGCTCTTTCTCACCCACTCTTGGCCGTAACAAATCGTACTGCAGGGTTTTGGTGGCTCATTCTGACCCACTCTTGGCCGTAACAAATCGTACTGCCGAATCTTGGTGGCTCTTTCTGACCCGCTCTTAGCCCACTCTTGGCCGTGACAAATCGTATTGCCGGGTTTTGGTGGCTCTTGCTGACCCACTCTTGGCTGTAACAAATCGTACTGCCGGGTTTTGGTGGCTCTTTCTGGCCCACTCTTGGCCGTAACAAATCGAATTGCCGGGTTTTGGTGGCTCTTTCTCACCCACTCTTGGCCGTAACAAATCGTGCTGCAGGGACGTGGTGGCTGATTCCTAACCCACTCTTGGCACAAATCGTACTGCCGGGTTTTGGTGGCTCTTTCTGACACACTCTTGGCCGTAACAAATCGTACTGCCGGGTTGTGGTGGCTCTTTCTCACCCACTCCTGGCCATAACAAATCCGAGTTTTGGTGGCTCTTCCTGACCCACTCTTGGCCGTAACAAATCGTACTGCCGAATTTTGGTGGCTCATTCTGACCCACTCTTGGCCGTAACAAATCGTACTGCAGGGTTTTGGTGGCTCTTTCTGGCCCGCTTTTGGCCCACTCTTGGCCGTAACAAATCGTACTGCCGGGTTGTGGTGGCTCTTTCTGACCCACACTTGGCTGTAATGAATCGTAATGTCGGGTTTTGGTGGCTCTTTCTGACCCACTCTTGGCCGTAGCAAATCGTACTGCAGGGTTTTGGTGGCTATTTCTAACCCACTCTTGGCAGTAACAAATCGTACTGCAGGGTTCGGGTGGCTCTTGCTGACCCACTCTTGGCCGCAACAAATCGTACTGCCGGGTTTGGTGGATCTTTCTGACCCACTCTTGGCCGTAACAAATCGTAGTGCCGGGTTTTGGTGGCTCTTTCTGACCCACTCTTGGCCGTAACAAATCGTACTGCCGGGTTTTGGTGGCTCTTTCTCACCCACTCTTGGCCGTAACAAGTCGTACTGCCGGGTTTTTGTGGCTCATTCTGTTCCACTCTTGGCCGTAACAAATCGTATTGCCGGGCTTTGGTGGCTCTTTCTGACCCACTCTTGGCCGTAACAAACCGTACTGCCGAGTTTTGGTGGCTCTTTCTGACCCACTTTTGGCTGTGACAAATCGTACTGCTGGTTTTTGGTGGCTCTTTCTGACCCACTCTTGGCCGTAACAAATCGTACTGCAGGGTTTTGGTGGCTCATTCTGACCCACTCTTGGCCGTAACAAAACGTACTGCCGGGTTTTGGTGGCTCATTCTGTCCCATTCTTGGCCGTAACAAATCGTACTGCAGGGTTTTGGTGGCCCTTTCTGACCCACTCTTGGCCGTAACAAATCGTATTGCTGGGTTTTGGTTGCTCTTTCTGATCCACTCTTGGCCGTAACAAATCGCATTGCCGGCCGGCCTTTTGCGCGGTGGAGGAGGGGGAGGAGTTTTGCCTTCCGACTTGCCAGGCTGGCCCTTGCCTTTACCTCTGTCTCCTTTGTACTGCTTTCCTTTCTCCTTTCCTTTCTCCTTGCCTTTGCTGTCCTTTCCTTTCTTGCCTTGGCCTTTGAAGACACCAGGGGGTGCAGGAACTCCTCTGGTTGTTTTGCCTTGTTGGCGTTCCTTCTTGCCTGGCCTGTTCCGGTTGTACCATTTCTTGTATTCCGAGAGCGGAGCCTTTGCAGGAGTGTTCCCTGGTCTAGCACCAGGGCGCTCCCACGAGCTACTTGCCGCCTCTGCTGGTTGCTCACCAGCTTCGTTGTGCTCCTGGTCTTCACCAGGGCTCTCTTCCTGGCCGTCCCCAGGTTTGGATTCCTGGCCTTCACCAGGATCACGGTTTGCCATGGCGCGGTCTTAGCTGGAAACCAAACCCCAGCTCTGAGCCAGAAGCACCACTCAGAATTTTAATCTGGTCTGTTTGGGGTCTTCGCTGTGGGGCCTGGCTTGACCAGACTTCGGCTTAGGCTTGGCTTTCGGGGCAGTCCCCAGGCTTTTGCTAGTTTGAGCCTGGAAAGGGTTTGCGGGAGGGCCTTTAGGCTTGGGTGGGGTGAAAGCCTTGGTGGGGTCCTGTGCACTCGGTTGCAACGGAGGTTGGCTTTGGGCTCGGGTTGGTACACCCTTAGCTTTGGGTTCCACACTGTCACTGGCAGCTTGGTTGAGGCTAACAACAACACCAGTAGCACCACCATCATTTGCACCATCAGCATCCCCCCGGGCCTAGCACTCTCTTTGGGGCGGGGGTTTTCTTGTGGAAAGGTGTGGACCCCGGGCGGCGGCACTAAGGGCTCTTGCCCGATGAGCACCCCCTTTCCCCCCCTCCCCTGTGCTAGGGCGACAGTGCCCTCTAGTATTCTGGCTCAACTGCTGTTGCAACTGATCCGGCGATGCCGACGTCTCCACCCATCATGGGCCTGAGGACATTCAGTGTATGTGTGAGGTATTCCACGCTCATCATATGCATTAGCAACTCCCTGGATTGCTACCTTTGTTATCGGCCTTGTTCCAGGGCTGCACCTCTGTGCTGTTCATTGCCGCGGTGGTGTGCATGTTCATTTACTGTACCTGATTGGTGGCGTGCTCGCCCTCGGTGCTGGAACAGTGTTCCCTCGGCACATGGCGCACGCCTTTGGGTCGCCTTGTGTGTGCCCTCTGTGCATGGAGCCTCGCTCCCTCGGCACTGGCCGCACGGTTCGCCCCCTTTCAACTCTTTGCGTCTGCTGCCGGTTACTTGGTGTGTTCTTTGGTGCATACAAGCATAAGTATTATCGGTTGGTGACGTCTGGCTTGGCCTCCTGCCTGCTTTATCCCTGATCAAGGACTATGCCTCTCCGATTCTTGGGTTTGAAACATGTACCTTAGTATTCTACACCGTGACCTGTCTGCACTAGCTAGTTTTTCCCCCACTTGAACTCTGGGACGGAGGGAGGCGATGACGCTTGCGGAGCCCCCCTGAGATGTTGAGAGGGACGTGGGAGGTAGGCCGCACCGTAAGTGCTGGTCGACACTCACTCACTCACTCACTCACTCACTGCACCATCAGCATCACCACCACTAGGCTCAACCCTGCCCCGTCCAGAACTGGTGGTCTTTTTGCTGTCGGTGTCTCCAGTCGGGCAGTCTGGGTGGAGGGTGGAAACCTGAGCTCTTTGCCCGAAAAAGCTAGACGCAGCCGGGGCCACTTTTTTGAGGATGTCCTTCGTCCACTGGTCCCGACCAGTATACGCCAACCTGCAAGGCCTAGCCAACTGGGCCTGAAGTTCAGACTTGCTCACCCACTGTTTGAGCCCACACTGCCGGCACACCCATGCCTTACCAGCATTGAACATTTTGTGCGTGGCATGCTCCCCCAAATTGGGTGCTGAGGGCTCACGGAACCTGCACGGGTGAGACGTCTTTCTGGCAAACACTTGCTTGGGCTCAGTTTGCTCCAAGTAAAGGCCACAGGTCTGGCATTTGGCAGTGAGCTGGTCCCTGGACCGGTGTCCTTCCACCCAGGTGTGCCCCAAGGTGACTGTCCCCACCAGCCAGCAGTGCCTCCATTTTACTACGCTTGTTGGGTTCGCCTTGGGTGGGGCTGGTTTTAGGGACCCGAGTCTGTTTCCTGGGCTTAGTGATGACATGCTTCTTCTGCTTGGGCCCTCTTTTACCCGCAGGTTTTTTAGCTACTGGTTTGTCATCACCAGTTTCAGCTGCAAAGGCAACCAGGGGGCCTTCCCCTTCCGTGTGCTGGAACATTGCTGAGGCACGTTCTGCCAGCAAGTGGTTTATTCTAATCACCACCTGGTCCTTGATTAGGACACTCTGTTCCCATTGCATGTTGCGACGCTGGTTTGCTGTGTCTTGCACCAGCTTGTCGACTAACTGGTTTGCCTTCCAGCGCCACCAGTTATGCTGGCCAAATTTAGGCTCGAACTCCTCCCAAGACAGGTGGGAGTTTATCCAGTGGAGATGCAGCCGGTCCTTGAACTCCCTGAGCGGGGTAAAGATGTCCTCCGACTGCCATCCTTGCGCCTTGGCCAGACACTGCACCACTCCTTTGCAGTCAAGCGTGACGTCTAGAACGCGGTCATCTTTGCCTGCCAGATACGCCAGGGCTTGTGCCTCGGCTCTGAACACAGTTTGTTGGCCCGGGACCGGTCCTGTTGCATGACCTACCACCTGAACTTGCCCTTGGTGCACCTTAAAAGCAAGCACTGCCCAGGTGTGGATTTGGAAGCGTGCATCCTGGGATCCACCAGGACTGCCGTCAGTGGCATAGTACAGGCCTTCCTGCGAAATCGAAGTTTCAGCAAAGACTCCACTTTCTATCAGCTCCGGCACATAGCTAGATGGCTGTTGTGTGGCCGGTGGGAGGCCTTTCAACCACAGGCTGTCCTCAGGGTATTGACCCCTCAGAGTCCGTTGGCTCTGGCTGGTTATCTTTCCACCAGCTGCAATTCCACAACACATGCTTTAGTGTGGCGGGCTGGCCACAGCGGGTGCACGTGGCATTAGACCGATGCCGAATGGCTCCTTGCCACACTGCCACCAGCCCTTTGCTGGTTAAGCCCTTGCACTGCTTCAGGGCCTTTTTGGGGGCTTGCCAATCAACTCCTTGACCCAGCGCACTGCTCTCTTCACCTTTGCTCATTGCACTGTATCTCCACTGGTCGCAAGCCTGCCTCAGGTGAAACCTGAGGTTGTGCAGGCTTTTCCTCTGGAGGATGTCAAAGCTAGCCTCTTGACAGGACCACCTAGTCAGGCTGTGAGCTTTCCACCCCAGGGCTTTAAGATAGCACACGGCAGCACCAATGGGGCCAACTACAATGCGCCAGGGCTCTTTGTGACACATGATACGCTTGTACCAATAGTCAAAGGTGTTCTCAAGTTCACCAAACGGGGTTTGGTTCCAGGCCACCAGCAGCTTGTGAAGGAAGCGAAAATGCTGGTCAATGATGGTAAAGCTCGGGTAAGCATGTTTGTCACTGTGCTGCTCAATGACCATTTCAGTGGCTCCCAAGCTCATCCTACCCAGCATAATCGCGTGTTGCTGGCGTACCCACTTGAGGCGTTTGGGGGCAAGTCCTACCGCAACATGCCCATAAAGGGCCACCGAGAGAACACCTTGCTTGTGTGCCCGCATGCCCGGCTTGGCTTGTGGGCCTAGTGTTGTCAGACGCTTCTGCCTTTGCTTACCTTTGGCAAACCTGGCCTTGTGCGAGGCTATGCGTCTGCTCTTGCCCCAACCTGAGTCAATGCCCAGATCTTTGGCAAGGTCCTTGATCTGCGGGTCGTCATCCGCCAACAACTTAGCCAAGGCCTTCTTCACCTTTGGATTGCTGCGCAGCCAGGCTGTTTTATCCACGCTGAGGGGAAGGTGGGCCTCCCTCAGGTTGCTCCTGGCGGCCTGCCACACTTTGTAGGCATTCTGGGCACACTTTTTGGGATCGCTATGCACAATGTCGAAACCAGTATCGTCTATGTACAAGTCCACATGGCATTTTGGCGGTCCTTTCCAAATGGGCTCCACAACCGCATGCATCACCAGTTTGGACAGGCCCGGGGCCAGCGGACAACCAGCAAGTATTCCTCTGGTTGCCACCAGTGGTGCACTGATCATGGATTCAGCATGCACATGTCTTTTGCCCCTATATACTTGCATGGCTCCGTGCAAGAGGATCGCAGGGTACTTCTGCTTGATAGCACTGGAAACCAGGTCTTTGTGAGACACGTTCTCATAGAATCCCTTAAGATCTAGGAGTAACGTGATTCCAGACAGCTGGTTCTGCCGGTGCATCTCTCCTTTGAGGACCCTTGTCACGGCCACTTCAAGGGATGAGCTCCCTTTTACTGCCCTGTCCCACGGGGAACGCTGGCGGTACTCCTGGGCCCACTGATCGTGGAGATAATACCTGGTTTTACACCAGAGCCGGTACCCGTATGATGTCAAAGCTATTGGTCGCTCCTCAGTTTCCTTCTTTGGCAAGAGAGCAACCAACGACATTACAACCGTCTCTGGCATCCTCCCTGTTTCCTCCCACTCTTGCAAGGCCGAGGTCACCAGACGAATCTGGTTTTCAGTCAGGGCCTTGAGCATGGGCCCAGTGACTCCATCAGCGCCGTTGGCCTTATTTGCCAGCTTTTTAAGGGCTTGGGCCACCTGCTGCTCTGTGAGTGGCCCCAGTCGCTGGAGGTCTTCTTTCGCTAACTTCCACAGCTGGTCATAGACCTCGTGTACTTCTTGCTTGTTACCAGGCAGGGCTTGCCAGACCGTCTTCCAGTGCTCACGCCTGACGTGTGGCCTGATCTCGCCACTGACTTCACGGTAAGGCCGTGCATTGTTGTTATCCGGCGATTTGAGTGCCCGGAAAAGGCCACGCATGCCGCCTTCACATGCTCCGTGAAGCCAGGTTTGGTACTGCTCCTGCCTGGCATGCTTCCACGCCTTGGCTGCTTGCTCAGCCCTTTGCAACGTGGTTTGCACCACTTCCAGCTCAACTTTGTGGCCTATCATGAAAGACTCCAGCTGTGATTGCAGCTTCTCCACATCGAGTTGGTTATTTTCACCAACGTGCTGGTGCATGCACCTGATCTGGTACCCAAAAAGCTTCATTTGGGCTGGCTTAAGGGGCCTATCCAGCCGCTGTTTAACCCAAAGCTGAAGCCTTGCCCAATAAGCCGCACTCCCACCTTGCCAGGGCTTAAAGGGTGAGCTGGGTGCCACCTGCCTTTTTCTCCATTCCAAGCTACAGCTCCAAAGTTTGGAGCACACGGCCCCAATGAATGTTCAACTGCTCAGCGCTAGGTGGCTCAAAAAGGGCTTGGACTTCGTGGATCGGGGCTTCAGGCCCCCCGCACCACACCACCGGCTGCGGTACAGGGAGGTTGAGGCCATCCAGGTGAAAGTGGTACCACACCGCACAGTGCGGCTTGAAAGGCACCTCCCAATCCGTTTCCACTTGTATGTGGGCCAACAGCTCTTTACTCACCACCCCATAATCAATGGACGAACCTTGTGTTGTGGTGGCCTCAAGGGGCCCAGTGATCTTGCCACGAGTGGCCGCTAAGAAGCCTGATGAGGCCAGTTCTTCCTGCGTGCAGTTCCAGTCTCCCACCACACACCATGGCAATCTAAGGTCACGTAGGAAGTCAATGAGAGCCGCAAGCACCCCAGGGTTAACTCCACCAGAAGGTCCTTTTCCAGACTCCAAGTAAACATTGCCCACAGCGAGCTCCCAACCCTTGAACCGGATTCCCATGAAAGCAAAACCTTTGCCGTCTTGCTCATGCAGATGCAGGTGTCGAGTCTGGTACCTGCTGGGGGCCACCGTGACCAGGCCTCCACTGGTAGCAGCCTCCGTTGGAGCCGCCTGGAGAGCCCAGGCATCTTGGCCCACTGCTGCGAAAGCCGCCACCATTTCCTTTGTTTTGCCTGCATTCATGTGAGTCTCCTGCAGGCAGGCGACTGTGTACTGGTTTTGCACCAGCCATTGACGTATTTCCGACCGGTACGTTGTGATATTAGCCTGCATGACACTGCAGCGGCCAGTGCCCTTTTGCTTGAGTCCTTGGGCCTTAATATCCTCGATGCCGGCCAAAATGCCAATCGTATCCTCTTCTCTCGTCTCCAAACACTCTACCATCCTAAAAACCACCCAATGCGCCAAAGTTCCCGGGGTCAGACTGTGCTCAAATTTCTCAACCCACTCCAAGATAGCCGCCTCCTTCGCTTGCATGCAGAACTGAGGCTCCTCAATCAGGAGATCCGATAATTGGCTCCAGTCCTTCCTGGTTGGCGCACCAGGTGGGCCTTTGCTGGCTTGAGTGTCTGTGGCTCCCTTCGAGGGAGGACTTTGCTGGTGCAGAGGCATATTTGTTGGGCTGTCCTGGTTTGCACCAGGTGTGGAGGTTTCAGGTGGCAGCTCCACTGCCAACCCAGCCTCTCCAGCCTCTTCCAAATCTACAGGAAAATATCGGGCCCCGGTGAGGACCGCATCTCCTACCTGTGGCCAAACCGCAGGAATGGGCTCTCCACTGCCTTTCCCTACATTCCACATAGCTTCCGACTGTTGCCACACCCATGTGGAGCATGACTCGCAGCACCACCCAAACGGTTTCTGCCTCAGGTGGTACGCCCTTTTTGCATAAGCTTCCAAAATCGGCGAACAGACCAGGGGCTGCACCTTCTGGATAACATGTTTCTCTGCCACCCATAGTGCAGCACACCAGTCCTCGCTGGTTTGCATCAGCCGGTCAGTGGGCTGACTGCACAACTCAAAATTTGGTGGCTCTTTCTCACCCACTCTTGGCCGTAACAAATCGTACTGCCGGGTTTTGGTGGCTCTTTCTCACCCACTCTTGGCCGTAACATATCGTACTGCCGGGTTGTGGTGGCTATTTCTGACCCACTCTTGGCCGCAACAAATCGTACTGCCGGGTCGTGGTGGCTCTTTCTGACCCACTCTTGGCTGTAATGAATCGTAGTGTCGGGTTTTGGTGGCTCTTTCTCACCCACTCTTGGCCGTAACAAATCGTACTGCAGGGTTTTGGTGGCTCTTTCTGACCCGCTCTTGGCCACTCTTGGCCGTAACATATCGTACTGCCGGGTTTTGGTGGCTCTTGATGACCCACTCTTGGCCGTAACAAATCGTACTGTCGAATTTTGGTGGCTCATTCTGACCCACTCTTGGCCGTAACAAATCGTACTGCAGGGTTTTGGTGGCTCATTCTGGCCCGCTTTTGGCCCACTCTTGGCCGTAACAAATCGTACTGCAGGGTTTTGGTGGTTCTTTCTGACCCACTCTTGGCCGTAACAGATCGTACTGCCGGGTTTTGGTGGCTCTTTCTGACTCACTCTTGGCCGCAACAAATCGCACTGCCGGGTTTTGGTGGCTCTTTCTATCGCACTCTTGACAGTAAGAACCCGTATTGCCGGGTTTTGGTATCTCTGTTTTTTTTGACCTTGGCCGGACATTATCGTACTGCCGGGTTTGGTGGCTATTTCTGTCCCACTCTTGGCCGTAGCAAATCGTACTGCAGGGACGTGGTGGCGCATTCTGACCCACTCTTGGCCGTAACAAATCGTACTGCAGGGTTTCGGTGGCTCTTTCTGTCCCACTCTTGGCCGTAACAAAACGTACTGCCGGGTTTTAGTGGCTCTTTCTGACCCACTTTTCGCCGTGACAAATCGTACTGCCGGGTTTGGTGGCTATTTCTGTCCCACTCTTGGCCGTAGCAAATCGTACTGCAGGGACGTGGTGGCGCATTCTGACCCACTCTTGGCCGTAACAAATCGTACTGCCGGGTTGGCTCTTTCTGACCCACTCTTGGCCGTAACAAATCGTGCTGCTGGGACGTGATGGCTCTTTCTGACCCACTTTTGGCCGTAAAAAAATCGTACTGTCGAGTTTTGGTAGTTCTTCTGTCCCACTCTTGGCCGTGAAAAATCGCACTGCCGGATTTGGTGGCTATTTCTGTCCCACTCTTGGCCGTAGCAAATCGTACTGCAGGGACGTGAGGGCTCATTCTGACCCACTCTTGGCCGTAACAAATCGTACTACAGGTTTTGGTGGTTCTTTCTGACCCGCTCTTAGCCAACTCTTGGCCGTAACAAAACGTACTGCCGGGTTTTAGTGGCTCTTTCTGTCCCACTCTTGGCCGTAACAAATCGTACTACCAGGTTTTGGTGGCTCTTTCTGACCCACTCTCGGCCATAACAAATCGTACTGCCGGGTTTTGGTGGCTCTTTCTGACCCACTCTTGGCCGTAACAAATCGTATTGCCGAGTCTTGGTAGCTCTTTCTGTTCCATCTTTGGCCGTAACAAATCTTACTGCCGGGTATTGGTAGCTCTTTCTGACCCAATCTTGGCCGTAACAAATCGTACTACCGGATTTTTCGCTGCTCTTTCTGACCCACTCTCCGCCACAACAAATCGTACTGCCGGGTTTGGGTGGCTCTTTCTAACCTATCCTGGCCGTAACGAACCGTATCGCCGGGTTTTGGTGGCTCTTTCTGAAATCGTACTGCAGGGTTTTGATGGCTCTGTCTGTGCCAATCTTGACCGTAACGAATCGTACTGCATTGTTTTGGTGGCTCTTTCTGACCCGCTCTTAGCCAATTCTTGGCCGTAACAAAACGTACTGCCGGGTTTTAGTGGCTCTCTTGGCTGTAACAAATCGTACTGCCGGGTTTTGGTGGCTCTTTCTACCCCACTCTTGGCCGTGACAAATCGTACTGCCGAATTCTCGGTGGCTCTTTCTATCTCAGTCTTAGCCGTAAGAAATCGTACTTCCGAGTTTTGGTGGCTCTTTCTAACCCACTCTTGGCCGTAACAAATCGTACTGCCGGGTTTTGGTGGCTCTTTCTATCCCACTCTTGGCCGTAACAAATCGTACTGCCAGGTTTTGGTGGCTCTTTCTAACCCACTTTTGGCCGTAACACATTGTACTGCAGCGACGTGGTAGCTCCTTCCGATCCACTCTTGGCCTTAACCAATCGCACTACAGGGTTTTGGTGGTTCTTTCTGACCAACTCTTGGCCGTAAGAAATCGTACAACAGAGCTTTGGTGGCTGTTTCTGACTCACTCTTGGCACAAATCGTACTTGCGGGGTTTGGTGACTCTTTCTGACCCAGTCTTGGCCGTAACAAATCGTACTACCGGGTTTTGGTGGCTCTTTCTCTTCTATGCTAACCATAACAAATCCGAGCTTTGTAGCTCTTTCTGATCCGCTCTTAGCCCACTCCTGGCCGTAACGAATCGTACTGCCGGTTTTGGTGACTCTTTCTGACCCACTCTTGGCCGTAACAAAAAGTACTGCAGAGTTTTGGTGGCTCTTGCTAACCCGCTTTTAGCCCACTCTTAGTCGTAACAAATCGTATTGCAGGGTTTTTATGGGTCTTTCTGACCCAATCTTATCTATAATACATCGTGGTGTCGGGTTTTGGTATCTCTTTCTAACCCATTCTTGGCCGTAACAAATCGTACTGCCGGGTTTTGGTTTCTCTTTCAGACCCACTCTTTGCTGTAACAAATCGTGCTGCCGCATTTTGGAGGCTCTTTCTCACCAAATTCTTAGCAGTATCAAATCGCACTGCCGGGTTTTGGTGGCTTTCTCTGACCCACTCTTGGCCGTAACAAATCGTGCTGCAGGGACGTCGTGGCTCATTCTGACCCACTCTTGGCCGTAACAAGTCGTACTGCAGGGTTTTGGTGGCTCTTTCTGACCCGCTCTTGGCCGGAACAAATCGTACTGCCGGATTTTGGTTGCTCTGTCTGACCCACTCTTGCCCGTAACAAATCGTACTGCCGGGTTTTGGTGGCTCTTTCTATCCCACTCTTGGCCGCCGTAACAAATCGTACTGCCGGGCTTTGGTGGCTCTTTCTGACCCACTCTTGGCCGTAACAAATCGTACTGCCGGGTTTTGGTGGCTCTTTCCGTCCCACTCTTCGTTCTGCAGGGTTTTGGTGGCTCTTTCTGACCCACTCTTGGCCGTAGCAAATCGTACTGCCGGGTTTTGGTGGCTCTTTCTGTCCCACTCTTGGCCGTAACAAATCGTATTGTCGGCTTTTGGTGGCTCTCTCTGACACACTCTTGACTGTGACAAATCGTACTGCCGAGTTTTGGTGGCTCTTTCTGACGCACACTTGGCCGTAACATATCGTACTGCCGGGTTTTGGTGGCTCTTTCTGACCTTGGCCGTATCAAATTGTACTGCCGGGTCGTGGTGGCTCTTTCTGCCCCACTCTTGGCCGTAACAAATCTTGCTGCCGGGTATTGGCTCTTTCTGACCCAGTCTTGGCCGTAATGAATCGTACTGCCGGGTTTTGGTGGCTCTTTCTGACCCACTCTTGGCCGTAACAAATCGTACTGCAGGGTTTTGGTGGCTCTTTCTGACCCACTCTTGGCCGTAACAAATCGTCCTGCCGAGTTTTGGTGGCGCTTTCTGACCCACTCTTAGCCAACTCTTGGCCGTAACAAATCGTACTGCCGGGTTTGGTGGCTCTTTCTGACCCACTCTTGGCCGTAACAAATCGTACTGCAGGGTTTCGGTGGCTCTTTCTGAACCACTCTTGGCCGTAACAAATCGTACTGCCGGGTTTTGTTGGCTCTTTCTGTCCCACTCTTGGCCGTAACAAATCGTACTGCCGGGTTTTGGTGGCTTTTTCTGACCCACTGTTGGCAGTAACAAACCGTACTGCCGGGTTTTGGTGGCTCTTTCTGAACCACTCTTGCCCGTAACAAATCGTACTGCCGGGTTTTGGTGGCTCTTTCTGACCCACTCTTGGCCGTAACAAATCGTACTGCAGGGTTTTGGTGGCTCATTCTGACCCACTGTTGGCCGTAACAAATCGTACTACCGGGTTTTGGTGACTCTTTCTGACCCACTCTGGCCCGTAACAAATCGTACTGCCGGGTTTTGGTGGCTCTTTCTGACTCACTCTTGGCCGCAACAAATCGCACTGCCGGGTTTTGGTGGCTCTTTCTGACCCACTCCTGGCCATAACAAATTCGAGCTTTGGTGGCTCTTCCCACTCTTGGCCGTAACAAATCGCTCTGCCGGGCTTTGGTGGCTCTTTCTGACCCACTCATGGCAGTAACAAACCATACTGCAGAGTTTTGGGGGCTCTTTCTGGCCTGCTTTTGGCCCACTCTTGGCCGTAACAAATCGTACTGCAGGGTTTTGGTGGCTCTTTCTGACCCACACTTGGCTGTAATGAATCGTAGTGTCGGGTTTTGGTGGCTCTTTCTCACCCACTCTTGGCCGTAACAAATCGTACTGCAGGGTTTTGGTTACTCTTTCTGACCCACTCTTTGCCGTAACAAATCGTACTGCAGGGTTTCGGTGGCTCTTTCTGAACCACTCTTGGCCGTAACAAATCGTACTGCCGGGTTTTGTTGGCTCTTTCTGTCCCACTCTTGGCCGTAACAAATCGCACTGCCGGGTTTTGGTGGCTTTTTCTGACCCACTGTTGGCAGTAACAAATCGTACTGCCGGGTTTTGGTGGCTCTTTCTGTCCCACTCTTGGCGGTAATATATCGTACTGCCGGGTTTTGGTGGCTCTTTCTGACCCGCTTTTAGCCCACTCTTGGCCGTAACAAATCGTACTGCAGGGTTTTGGTGGTTCTTTCTGACCCAATCTTGGCTGTAATAAATCGTACTGTCGGGTTGTGGTGGCTCTTTCTGACCCACTCTTGGCCGTAGCAAATCGTACTGCAGGGTTTTGATGGCTCTCTGACCCACTCTTGGCCGTAACAAATCGTACTGCCGGGTTTGGTGGCTCTGTCTTCTTCGGGAGCGAACTCTGCTTCGCGGCCAGAGGCCAGTGAAACTACGCCTACACCTACTATAGTCTCCAAGCGGCCGGAGGCCCATGGCAGACTGTGGTCACCACCAGCTGCCAGCAAGGCCCAGGTGCATGACCTTTAGAAAGACTACAGGCCTACAGTCTCCAAGCTGCCGACTCCTAACTGCCGACGGCCCATACCACCAGCTGCCAGCAAGGCCCAGGTGCATGACCTTTAGAAAGACTACAGGCCTACAGTCTCCAAGCTGCCGACTCCCAACTGCCGACTGCCCATGGCAGACTGCAGTCCCCACCAGCTGTCAACCAAGACCCAGGTGCAGGACTCTACAACCTAGTAGTGCAGCCTGTCGCCCAGCGATCCACAGGAGGTTCGCGCTATCCGGGGGCCCGGCCACGCACCGGAAAGGGGGCGCCTCCCACACGCAAGGGCTGACAGGTTTGAGGTATCGATCCACAAGAGGTTCACGCTATCCGGGGGCCAAGCCACGCACCGGAAAGGGGGCGCCTCCCACACGCTTGCAGGTTTGACAAGAAGTGTGCCACGAATTCAACGGGCATGCAGGCCACACTTCAAGAAGGACTGCCGGGAGTCCGAACGCACAAGCTGTGAAGACACTAGGAGACCCCTCCTAAAACCCAACAGGCAGCAAATCCACATCTACACGGAGCACCTGCTTTAGCAAAGGCCAACTTTTGCTGACGCGAGCACGAAGTGGAAGATTTAGGTTTTGCATTTGGCTTAGCCTTGGGTTTAGGAGTTTAGGGTCAGGTTGCACATGTGAACTGCTACGCGGAAGCGGGTTATTAACCAGACTAGGGCCGGACTGCTCACTGGTGTCCTGCTGGCAAGTTGACTCTTCCCGGGCCCCGAAAAGCTTCGCCTGTGCTTGCTTAGCCGCTGGCTTCTCCAAACGAAGGGCTGTCTTAGGAACTTTTGCCCCTTTGCTGGACAGACCCTTGCAAGGGTTTTGCAAAACAAGTGAAGTTTTTGTGGCCGCTCTTTTAACCATAGCCGAGCAAGACTCACAAAGGCAAAAGGAAGTGGTGGCTCTTTCTAACCCACTCTTGGCCGTAACAAATCGCACTGCCGGGTTTTGGTGGCTCTTTCTGACGCACTCTTGGCTGTAACAACCCGTACTGCCGGGTTTTGGTGGCTCTTTCTGACCCACTCTTGGCCGTAACAAATCGTACTACCGAGTTTTGGTGGCTCTTTCTGACCCGCTTTTAGCCCACTTTCGGCCGTATCAAATCGTACTGCCGGGTTTTGGTGGCTCTTGCTAACCCACTCTTGGCCGTAACAAATCGTACTGCCGGCTTTTGGTGGCTCTTTCTGACCCACTCTTGGCCGTAGCAAATCGTACTGCCGAATTTTGGTGGCTCTTTCTGACCCACCCCTGGCCGTAACAAATCGTACCGTTGGGTTTTGGTGGCTCTTTCTAACAAATCGTAATGCCGGGTTTGGTGGCTCTTTCTGACGCACTCTTGACAGGAACAAACCGTACTGCCGGGTTTTGGTGGCTCTTTCTGACCCACTCTTGGCCGTAACAAATCGTACTGCCGGCTTTTGGTGGCTCTTTCTGACCCACTCTTGGCCGCAACAAATCGTACTGCCGGGTTCTGGTGGCTTATGCTGACCCTTTCTTGGCACAAATCGTACTGCCGGGTTTTGGTGGCTCTTTCTGGCGCGCTTTTGGCCCACTCTTGGCCGTAACAAATCGTACTGCCGGAATTTGGTGGCTCTTTCTCACCCACTCCTGGCAGTAACAAACCGTACTGCAGGGTTTTGGTGGCTCTTTCTGACCCGCTTTCAGCCCACTCTTGGCCGTAACAAATCGTACTGCAGGGTTTCGGTGGCTCTTTCTGACCCAATCTTGGCTGTAATGAATCGTACTGTCGGGTTTTGGTGGCTCTTTCTAACCCACTCTTGGCCGTAACATATCGTACTGCCGGGTATTGGTGGCTCTTTCTGTCCCACTCTTGGCCGTAACAAATCGTACTGCCGGGTATTGGTGGCTCATTCTGGCCCACTCTTGGCCGTAACAAATCGTATTGCAGGCTTTTGGTGGCTCTTTCTGACCCACTTTCGGCCGTAACAAATCGTACTGCAGAGTTTCGGTGGCTCTTTCTGACCCACTCTTGGCCGTAACAAATCGTACTGCTGGGACGTGGTGGCTCTTTCTGACCCACTTTTGGCCGTAACGAATTGTACTGCCGAGTTTCGGTGGCTCTTTCTGACCCACTCTTGGCCGTAACAAATCGTACTGCAGGGTTTTGGTGGCTCTTTTTGATCCACTCTTGGCCGTAACAAATCGTATTGCCGGGTTTTGGTGGCTCTTTCTGACACACTCTTGGCCGTAACAACTCGTACAGCCGGGTTTTGGTTGCTCTTTCTGACCCACTCTTGGCCGTAACAAACCGTACTGCAGGGTTTTGGTGGCTCTTTCTGACCCGTTCTTAGCCCGCTCTTGGCCGTAACAAAACGTACTGCTGGGTATTGGTGGCTCTTTCTGACACACTCTTGGCCGTAACAACTCGTACGGCCGGGATTTGGTGGCTCTTTCTGACCCACTCTTGGCCGTAACAAATCGTACTGCAGGGTTTGGTGTCTCTTTCTGACCCGTTCTTAGCCCGCTCTTGGCCGTAACAAAACGTACTGCTGGGTATTGGTGGCTCTTTCTGACTCACTCTTGGCCGTAACAAATCGTACTGCCGGGCTTCGGTGGCTCTTTCTGATCCATTCTTGGCAACTCGTACTGCCGGGTTTTGGTGGCTCTTTCTGACCCGCTTTCGGCCCACTCTTGGCCGCAACAAATCGTACTGCCGGGTTTTGGTGGCTCTTTCTGACCCATTCTTGGCCGCAATAAATCGTACTGCAGGGTTTTTGTGGCTCTTTCTGACCCACTCTTGGCCGTAACAAATCGTACTGCCGGAATTTGGTGGCTCTTTCTGACCCACTCTAGGCCGTATCAAATCGTCCTGCCGGGCTTTGGTGGCTCATTCTGAGACCCACTCTTGGCCGTAACAAATTGTACTGCCGGGTTGTGGTGGCTCTTTCTGACCCGCTCTTAGCCCACTCTTGGCCGTGACAAATCGTATTGCCGGGTTTGGTGGCTCTTTCTGACCCACTTTTGGCCGTAACAAATCGTACTGCCGGGTTTTGGTGGCTCTATCTGACCCACTCTTGGCCGTAACAAATCGTACTGCAGGGTTTTGGTGGTTCTTTCTGACCCACTCTTGGCCGTAACAGATCGTACTGCCGGGTATTGGTGGCTCTTTCTGGCCCACTCTTGGCCGTAACAAATTTTACTGCCGGGTATTGGTGGCTCATTCTGACCCAATCTTGGCCGTAACAAATCGTACTGCTGGGTATTGGTGGCTCTTTCTGACCCACTCACTCTTGGCCGTAACAAATCGTACTGCCGGGTTTTGGTGGCTCTTTCTGTCCCACTCATGGCCGTAACAAATCGTAATGCAGGGTTTTGGTGGCTCTTTCTGACCCGCTCTTAGCCCGCTCTTGGCCGTAACAAAACGTACTGCTGGGTTTTGGTGGCTCTTTCTGACTCACTCGTGGCCGTAACAAATCGTACTGCCGGGTTTTGGTGGCTGTTTCTGACCCAGTTTTGGCCGTGACAAATCGTAGTGCCGAGTTTTAGTGGCTCTTTCTGACCCATTCTTGGCCGTAGCAAATCGTACTGCCGGGTTTTTGGTGGCTCTTTCTGACCCACTCTTGGCCGTAACAAACCGTACTGTTGGGTTTTGGTGGCTCTTTCTGACCCACTGTTGGCCGTAACAAATCGAAATGCAGGGTTTTGGTGGCTCAGGGATTTGGTGGTTCTTTCTGACCTATTCTGGGGACAAACCGTACTGCCGGGTTTTGGTGGCTCTTTCTGACCCACTCTTGGCCGTAACAAACCCGTACTGCAGGGATGTGGTGTTTACTTCTGACCCAGTCTTGGCCGTAACAAAACGTACCGCCGGGTTTTGGTGGCTCTTTCTGATCCACTCTTGACAGTAACAATCCGTACTGCCGAGTTTTGGTGGCTGTCTCTGACCCACTCTTGGCCGTAACATATCGTAATGAAGGGTTTTTGGTGGCTCATTGTGACCCATTCTTGGCCGGAACAAATCGCACCGCCGGGTTTTGGTGGCTCTTTCTGACCCACTCTTGGCCGTAACAAATCGTACTGCCGGGTTTTGGTGGCTCTTTCTGACCCACTCTTGGCCGTAACAACTCGTACCGCCGGGTTTTGGTGGTTCTTTCTGACCCACTCTCGGCCATAACAAATCGTATTGCCGGGTTTTGGTGGCTCTTTCTGACCCACTCTTGGCCGTAACAAAACGTACTGCTGGGTTTTGGTGGCTCTTTCTGACTCACTCTTGGCCGTAACAAATCGTATTGCCGGGTTTTGGTGGCTCTTTCTGACCCACTCTTGGCCGTATCGAATCGTACTGCCGAGTTTCGGTGGCTCTTTCTGTCCCACTCTTGGCCGTAACAAATCGGACTGCCGGGTTTGGTGGCTCTTTCTGTTTTGGTGGCTCTTTCTAACCGTACCAAACCGTACTGCCGGGTTTTGGTGGCTCTTTCTGACCCACTCTTGACAGTATGAAACCGTACTGCCGGGTTTTGGTGGCTCTTTCTGACCCACTCTTGGCCGTCAGAAATCGTACTGCCGGGTTCTGGTGGCTTTTTCTGACCCACTCTTGGCCGTAACAAATCGCACTGCCGGGTTTTGGTGGCTCTTTCTGACCCACACTTGGCCGTAACAAATCGTACTGCAGGGTTTTGGTGGCTCTTGCTGACCCACTCTTGGCCGTATCAAATCGTACTGCCGAATTTTGGTGGCTCACTCTGACGCACTCTTGGCCGTAACAAATCGTACTGCAGGGTTTTGGTGGCTCTTTCTGGCGCGCTTTTGGCCCACTCTTGGCCGTAACAAATCGTACTGCAGGGTTTTGGTGGCTCTTTCTGACCCACACTTGGCTGTAATGAATCGTAGTGTCGGGTTTTGGTGGCTCTTTCTGACCCACTCTTGGCCGTAACAAATTGTACTGCCGGGTTTTGGTGGCCCTTTCTAACCCACTCTTGGCCATAACAAATCGTACTTCCGGGTTTTGGTGGCCCTTTCTAACCCACTCTTGGCCGTAACAAATCGTACTGCCGAGTTTTGGTGGTTCTTTCTGACCCACTCTTGGTTGTAACAAATCGTACTGCAGGGTTTTGGTGGCTCATTCTGACCCACTCTTGGCCGTAACAAATCGTACTGCCGGGTTTTGGTGGCTCTTTCTGACCCATTCTTGGCCGTAACAAATCGTACTGCCGGGTTTTGATGGCTCTTTCTGACCTTGGCCGTATCAAATCGTACTGCCGGGTTGTGGTGGCTCTTTCTATCCCACTCTTGGCCGTAACAAATCTTGCTGCCGGGTATTGGTGGCTCTTTCTGACCTACTCTTGGCCGTAACAAATCGTACTGCAGGGTTTTGGTGGCTCTTTCTAACCCACTCTTGGCCGTAACAAATCGTACTGCAGGGTTCGGGTGGCTCTTTCTGACCCACTCTTGGCCGTACCAAATCGTATTGCCGGGTTTGGTGGATCTTTCTGACCCACTCGTGGCCCTAACAAATCGTACTGCCGGGTTTTGGTGGCTCTTTCTGACCCACTCTTGGCCGTAACAAATCGTACTGCCGGGTTTTGGTGGCTCTTTCTGACCCGCTTTTAGCCCACTCTTGGCCGTAACAAATCGTACTGCAGGGTTTTGGTGGCTCTTTCTGACCCCTTCTTGGCCGTAACAAATCGTATTGCCGGGTTTTGGTGGCTCTTTCTGGTCCACTCTTGGCCGTAACAAATCGAACTGCCGGGTTTTGGTGGCTCTTTCTGTCCCGCTCTTGGCCGTAACAAATCGTGCTGCAGGGACGTGGTGGCTCATTCCTAACCCACTCTTGGCACAAATCTTACTGCCGGGTTTTGGTGGCTCTTTCTGACACACTCTTGGCCGTAACAAATCGTACTGCAGGGTTTTGGTGGCTCTTTCTCACCCACTCCTGGCCATAACAAATCCGAGTTTTGGTGGCTCTTCCTGACCCACCCTTGGCCGTAACAAATCGTACTGCCGGGTTTTGGTGGCTCATTCTGACCCACTCTTGGCCGTAGCAAATCGTACTGCAGGGTTTTGGTGGCTCTTTCTGGCCCGCTTTTGGCCCACTCTTGGCCGTAACAAATCGTGCTGCCGGGTTGTGGTGGCTCTTTCTGACCCACACTTGGCTGCAATGAATCGTAGTGTCGGGTTTTGGTGGCTCTTTCTGACCCACTCTTGGCCGTAACAAACCGTGCTGCAGGGACGTGGTGGCTCATTCTGACCCACTCTTGGCCGTAACAAATCGTACTGCAGGGTTTCGGGGGCTCTTTCTGACAAACTCTTGGCCGTAACAAATCGTGCTGCTGGGACGTGGTGACTCTTTCTGACCCACTTTTGGCCGTACGGGTTTTGAAGGCTCTTTCTGACCCACTCTTGGCCGCAACAAATCGTACTGCCGGGTTTTGGTGGCTCTTTCTGACCCGCTTTTAGCCCACTCTTGGCCGTAACAAATCGTATTGTCGGCTTTTGGTGGCTCTTTCTGACCCACTTTTGGCTGTGACAAATCGTACTGCCGAGTATTGGTGGCTCTTTCTGACCCTGCAGGGTTTTGGTGGCTCATTCTGACCCACTCTTGGCCGTAACAAATCGCACTGCCGGGTTTTGGTGGCTCTTTCTCACCCACTCTTGGCCGAACAAATCGGACTGCCGGGTTTTGGTGGCTCTTTCTCACCCACTCTTGGCCGTAACATATCGTACTGCCGGGTTGTGGTGGCTATTTCTGACCCACTCTTGGCCGCAACAAATCGTACTGCCGGGTTGTGGTGGCTCTTTCTGACCCACTTTTGGCTGTAATGAATCGTAGTGTCGGGTTTTGGTGGCTCTTTCTCACCCACTCTTGGCCGTAACAAATCGTCCTGTCGAGTTTTGGTGGCTCTTTCTGACCCGCTCTTAGCCCACTCTTGGCCGTAACAAATCGTACTGCCGGGTTTGGTGGCTCTTTCTGACCCACTCGTGGCCGTAACAAATCGACTGCCGAATTTTGGTGGCTCTTTCTGACCCACCCTTGGCCGAAACAAACTCATGGCCGTAACAAATCGTATTGCCGGGTTTTGGTGGCTCTTTCTATCATTCTTGGCTGTAACAAATCGTACTGCCGGGTTTTGAAGGCTCTTTCTGACCCACTCTTGCCCGTGACAAATCGTACTGCAGGGTTTTGGTGATTACTTCTGACCCAGTCTTGGCCGTAACAAATCGTACTGCCGGGTTTTTGTGGCTCATTCTGCCCCACTCTTGGCCGTAACAAATCGTACTGCCGGGTTTTGGTGGCTCTTTCTGTCCCACTCCTGGCCGTAACAAATCGTACTGTCGGCTTTTGGTGGCTCTTTCTGACCCACTTTTGGCCGTGACAAATCGTACTGCAGAGTTTTGGTGGTTCTTTCTGACCCACTCTTGGTTGTAGCAAATCGTACTGCAGGGTTTTGGTGGCTCATTCTGACCCACTCTTGGCCGTAACAAATCGTACTGCCGGGTTGTGGTGGCTCTTTCTGACCCACTCTTGGCCGTAATAAATCGTACTGCCGGGTGTTGGTGGCTCTTTCTGACCACTCTTGGTCGTAACAAATCGTACTGCAGTGTTTTGGTGGCTCTTTCTGACTCAGTCTTGGCCGTAACAAATTGTACTGCCGGGTTTTGGTGGCCCTTTCTCACCCACTCTTGGCCGTAACAAATCGTACTGCCGGCTTTTGGTGGCTCATTCTGACCCACTCTTGGCCGTAACAAATCGTACTGCCGCGTTGTGGTGGCTCTTTCTGACCCGCTCTTAGCTCACTCTTGGCCCTGACAAATCGTATTGCCGGGTTTTGGTGGCTCTTGCTGACCCACTCGTGGCCGTAAGAAATCGTACTGCCGGGTTTTGGTGGCTCATTCTGACCCACTCTTGGCCGTAACAAATCGTACTGCAGGGTTTTGGTGGCTCTTTCTGACCCACACTTGGCTGTAATGAATGGGTTTTGGTGGCTCTTTCTCACCCACTCTTGGCCGAACAAATCGGACTGCCGGGTTTTGGTGGCTCTTTCTCACCCACTCTTGGCCGTAACATATCGTACTGCCGGGTTGTGGTGGCTATTTCTGACCCACTCTTGGCCGCAACAAATCGTACTGCCGGGTTGTGGTGGCTCTTTCTGACCCACTTTTGGCTGTAATGAATCGTAGTGTCGGGTTTTGGTGGCTCTTTCTCACCCACTCTTGGCCGTAACAAATCGTACTGCAGGGTTTTGGTGCCACACTTGGCTGTAATGAATGGGTTTTGGTGGCTCTTTCTGACCCACTCTTGGCCGTAACAAATCGTACTGCCGGGTTTTGGTGGCCCTTTCTAACCCACTCGTGGCTGCAACAAATCGCACTGCCGGGTTTTGGTGGCTCTTTCTAAGGCACTCTTGACAGTAAGAACCCGTATTGCCGGGTTTTGGTGTCTCTATCTCTTTCTGACCCACTCTTGGCCGTAACAAATCGTACTGCCGGGCTTTGTTGGCTCTTGCTGTCCCACTCCTGGCCGTAGCAAATCGTACTGCAGGGTTTCGGGGGCTCTTTCTGTCCCACTCTTGGCGGTAAGAAATCGTACTGTCGGCTTTTGGTGGCTCTTTCTGACCCACTTTTCGCCGTGACAAATCGTACTGCCGAGGTTTGGTGGCTCTTTCTGACCCACTCTTGGCCGTAACAAATCGTATTGCAGGGTTCGGTGGCTCTTTCTGACCTTAGCCCACTCTTGGCCGTAACATATCGTACTGCCGGGTTGGCTCTTTCTGACCCACTCTTGGCCGTAACAAATCGTGCTGCTGGGACGTGATGGCTCTTTCTGACCCACTTTTGGCCGTAAAAAATCGTTCTGTCGAGTTTTGGTAGTTCTTCTATCCCACTCTTGGCCATAAAAAATCGCACTGCCGGATTTGGTGGCTATTTCTGTCCCACTCTTGGCCGTTGCAAATCGTACTGCAGGGACGTGGTGGCTCACACCGACCCACTCTTGGCCGTAACAAATCGTACTGCCGGGTTTTGGTGGCTCTTTCTGACCCACTCTTGGCCGTAACAAATTGTACTGCCGGGTTTTGGTGGCCCTTTCTAACCCACTCTTGGCCACAACAAATCGTACTGCCGGGTTTTGGTGGCTCTTTCTGTGCCACTCTTGGCCGTAACAAATCGTAATGTTTTGGCCGTAACAAATCGTCCTGTCGAGTTTTGGTGGCTCTTTCTGACCCGCTCTTAGCCCACCCGTGGCCGTAACAAATCGTACTGCCGGGTTTGGTGGCTCTTTCTGACCCAATCTTGGCCGTAGCAAATCGACTGCCGAATTTTGGTGGCTCTTTCTGACCCACCCTTGGCCGTAACAAACTCATGGCCGTAACAAATCGTACTGCCGGGTTTTGGTGGCTCTTTCTATCATTCTTGGCTGTAACAAATCGTACTGCCGGGTATTGAAGGCTCTTTCTGACCCACTCTTGCCCGTAACAAATCGTACTGCAGGGACGTGGTGATTACTTCTGACCCAGTCTTGGCCGTAACAAATCGTACTGCCGGGTTTTGGTGGCTCTTTCTGACCCACTGTTGGCCGTAACAAATCGTACTGCCGGGTTTTGGTGGCTCTTTCTGTCCCACTCTTGGCCGTAACAAATCGTACTGCCGGCTTTTGGTGGCTCTTTCTGACCCACTTTTGGCCGTGACAAATCGTACTGCCGAGTTTTGGTGGTTCTTTCTGACCCACTCTTGGTTGTAACAAATTGTAGTGCAGGGTTTTGGTGGCTCATTCTGACCCACTCTTGGCCGTAACAAATCGTACTGCCGGGTTGTGGTGGCTCTTTCTGACCCACTCTTGGCCGTATCAAATCGTACTGCCGGGTTGTGGTGGCTCTTTCTATCCCACTCTTGGCCGTAACAATTCGTAGTGCAGGGTTTTGGTGGCTCTTTCTGACCCAGTCTTGGCCGTAACAAATCGTACTGCCGGGTGTTGGTGGCTCATTCTGACCCAATCTTGGCCGTAACAAATCGTACTGCTGGGTATTGGTGGCTCTTTCTGACCCACTCTTGGCCGTAACAAATCGCACTGCCGGTATTTGGTGGCTCTTTCTGGCCCACTCTTGACAGTATTAAACCGTACTGCCGGTATTTGGTGGCTCTTTCTGGCCCACTCTTGACAGTATTAAACCGTACTGCCGGGTTTTGGTGGCTCTTTCTGACCCACTCCTGGCAGTAACAAACCGTACTGCAGGGTTTTGGTGGCTCTTTCTGACCCGCTTTCGGCCCACTCTTGGCCGTAACAAATCGTACTGCAGGGTTTCGGTGGCTCTTTCTGACCCAATCTTGGCTGCAATGAATCGTACTGTCGGGTTTTGGTGGCTCTTTCTGACCCACTCTTGGCCGTAACAAATCGTACTGCCGGGTTTTGGTGGCTCTTTCTGACACACTCTTGGCCGTAAGAACTCGTACAGCTGGGTTTTGGTGGCCCTTTCTGACCCACTCTTGGCCGTCACAACTCGTACGGCCGGGTTTTGGTGGCTCTTTCTGACCCACTCTTGCCGGTAACAAATCGTACTGCCGGGTTTTGGTGGCTCTTTCTGTCCCACTCTTGGCCGTAACAAATCGTGCTGCTGGGACATGGTGGCTCTTTCTCGGTCTTGCGCTCTGAGTCGCGGCCGCCGAAACGGCAAGTCTGAAAGCTGTACTCTGACAGCCAAAGAAGCAGCTTCCTTGTGTTAAGGAGCGCTCAGGCTAGGTCCTACTCTCTAGGACCCCCGACCTCCCAGTCCTTGCTGGTGAGGTTCGCGGAGGGAACTACTTCAGGTCCTAGCACGGGTCCTACCTCCCGGTCCCTGCCAGTGAGGTTGAAGAAGCAGCTCACTCAGCCTGTAGGCCCTTTCCCTCCCACCACTAGGGAGGTTCTAGGAAGCCGGTCCCTTTCAGGGAGAACAAGACCAGCAAGGGCCGCTTTCTCCAGGGTGGGCCAGACCCCCTAGTTGTGGAGAGCTTTAGGTGAGCTGGCCTTGCCCCGCTGCTCGGTAGGGAGGAGAACCCAAGGCTTGGAGCAGAGAACCTAAGACTCACGAGCTTGGGTAGGACGCTGGGCGGCGACTGAGGTGGCCCTTGCGTTCTCGCTCTTACTAACAAGGGCCAGAGCACCCATGCCGCAGCAGCTCTGGGCACTCGGCTACCTCTGCCAGCCAAACTCCACCCCAGTAACGGGCAGTGGAAGCAAACTGCCCTGGCTAAAAGGGCTCGAGCAGCAGAGTGACCAATGGCCCCCTGTCTGCCGAGAGAACCCCCAACTCGGAGGGATCCGCCGCGAGGCTTTGCACGATCCGCGCCTAACTAACAGAGCTGCACAAGCGGTGTTTGCACTGAAAAAGGCGAGGCCCAAACCAAGGCCAGGCCAGAACTGAGAGGGTCTATGCAGAGACAGTGAGCGCGCACTGCCTCTGCACTGCGGTTGGGTACTGGCCCCCGGCGCGGGCCTGTTCACGCTCACAAGGCGACCCTAGCCAACCGTCTACCCTCGGCAGCTGAAACCAAAAACCCAAGCGAAAGCGAGTCAGCTGACCCCAATCACCCTTGCTCGGGCTGCAGCTCAAGCAGGACCCACGGTCTGGACACTCCTGGGAACCTGCTGCCAATAAAGAAGCAAGCGCTTAGCCGCACTTGCCATGCCACTCCTTGAGCAATTCGTGCTTTTCGGTGAAGTGTTCCTCCTCGGACGACCTTCTCGAAGCACACCGGTTCACCCGGAAAAGGAGTGGACTGAGGAAAAACCCAAAGACTTGGCTCAGCCCGAAGCCAAACACAGGGACGCAAGAGCCCGCAGTAACTCCTGCAAGTCTAACACCTGCCCGCAGACAGGGTCGGCCCAACCAAGCTTGAAGGCGTACTGCAAGGCCCTCAAGCGGATGACCGAGGCTAAGGGAGCTAAAAGGAAGATCACCTCGAGGCTGGTGAGATGAGCTTCCTGCATGTCCAGAATGCAAGCTCCTGATTTGGCGGCTCACTACAAGGCCCACCGCCGCCCTAAAAACAACCCTAAACCCTACCAAAGCCGCCAAGGGAAACCACCTGGAGGAGCCTCCACCACCTTGGTGGTCCTCACGCTTGCCGTCACTTACCCACACCACACATGCATGCAATCCTAACCTTCTCGTTGCTTGTCGGTAAAGACCTGCCTCCATCTGTTCTCCTGCCCGGGTAGGCATGTTCCCAGGAGTGCACTGCATGCATGGCCGCACGTAGTGACAGCAACCGACTAACACAGCTGACTTTGGCCACTTGCAGTAAGTTTAGGGGCACCAACTGGGGTGCTTGCTCAAGTTTGCCTGGTGTAAGCCCGCAGCGTGAAACTGCCACCCGCTCCGGACTGCTCACCAGCTTGGCCCGGCCCAGGATGCTTAGTGTCCCTGCACCAAGGAAAACACCCGAAGAGCCGTGGCCTTTGACCGTGAAGACAGAAGGGAACTTGAGCCGCCCCCCCTCGTAGGGTGGGTCCGCGTCTGGTCTTGCTCTACCACCCACCACAGGGGGAGGTACCTCCTTGGCGCGGTGGACAGTTCCCCCGAGGGCCGAGCCCTTTCCGGTGGGAGCTGGCAAGTCCCTTGGGTGGACGTATCCCCTTCGTGAGGTGGATTGGTCCCCCGAGGGCTGAACCCTGGGAAACAGGCAAGTGGGAGTGATGGCCCGAAGAAGCACAGCTACAAAGCCTGGGATTCACCTGTTTGGGGTCTCTTCAGCACACAGTTAGAGCCCAGGACTGGTTGCAGACAACTACTTCTCCGACCACTGCGGTCACTCGAGCCAGACCTTGAGCCAGTGGTGGCTCTTTCTGACCCACTCTTGGCCGTAACGAATCGTACTGCCGAGTTTCGGTGGCTCTTTCTGACCCACTCTTGGCCGTAACAAATCGGACTGCCGGGATTGGTGGCTCTTTCTGTTTTGGTGGCTCTTTCTAACCGTACCAAACCGTACTGCCGGGTTTTGGTGGCTCTTTCTCACCCAGTCATGGCCGTAACAAATGGTACTGCAGGGTTTTGGTGGCTCATTCTGACCCACTCTTGGCCGTAACAAATCGTACTGCAGGGTTTTGGTGGCTCTTTCTGACCCGTTCTTAGCCTGCTCTTGGCCGTAACAAAACGTACTGCTGGGTTTTGGTGGCTCTTTCTGACTCACTCTTGGCCGTAACAAATCGTACTGCCGGGTTTTGGTGGGTTTTGGTGGCTCTTTCTAACCCGCTCTTAGCCCGCTCTTGGCCGTAACAAAACGTACTGCTGGGTTTTGGTGGCTCTTTCTGACTCACTCGTGGCCGTAACAAATCGTACTGCCGGGTTTTGGTGGCTCTTTCTGACCCAGTTTTGGCCGTGACAAATCGTACTGCCGAGTTTTAGTGGCTCTTTCTGACCCATTCTTGGCCGTAGCAAATCGTACTGCCGGGTTTTTGGTGGCTCTTTCTGACCCACTCTTGGCCGTAACAAACCGTACTGTTGGGTTTTGGTGGCTCTTGCCGTAACAAATCGTACTGGAGGGAAGTGGTGATTACTTCTGACCCAGTCTTGGCCGTGATACATTGCACTTCCGGGTTTTGGTGGCTCTTTCTGACCCACTCTTGACGGTAACAAACCGTACTGCCGGGTTTTGGTGGCTCTGTCTGACCCACTGTTGGCCGTAACAAATCGAAATGCAGGGTTTTGGTGGCTCAGGGATTTGGTGGTTCTTTCTGACCTATTCTGGGCACAAACCGTACTGCCGGGTTTTGGTGGCTCTTTCTGACCCACTCTTGGCCGTAACAAACCCGTACTGCAGGGATGTGGTGTTTACTTCTGACCCAGTCTTGGCCGTAACAAAACGTACCGCCGGGTTTTGGTGGCTCTTTCTGATCCACTCTTGACAGTAACAATCCGTACTGCCGAGTTTTGGTGGCTGTCTCTGACCCACTCTTGGCCGTAACATATCGTAATGAAGGGTTTTTGGTGGCTCATTGTGACCCATTCTTGGCCGGAACAAATCGCACCGCCGGGTTTTGGTGGCTCTTTCTGAGCCACTCTTGGCCGTAACAAATCGTACTGCCGGGTTTTGGTGGCTCTTTCTGACCCTCTCTTGGCCGTAACAACTCGTACCGGCGGGTTTTGGTGGTTCTTTCTGACCCACTCTCGGCCATAATAAATCGTATTGCCGGGTTTTGGTGGCTCTTTCTGACCCACTCTTGGCCGTAACAAAACGTACTGCTGGGTTTTGGTGGCTCTTTCTGACTCACTCTTGGCCGTAACAAATCGTATTACCCACTCTTGGCCGTAACGAATCGTACTGCCGAGTTTCGGTGGCTCTTTCTGTCCCACTCTTGGCCGTAACAAATCGGACTGCCGGGTTTGGTGGCTCTTTCTGTTTTGGTGGCTCTTTCTAACCGTACCAAACCGTACTGCCGGGTTTTGGTGGCTCTTTCTGACCCACTCTTGACAGTATGAAACCGTACTGCCGGGTTTTGGTGGCTCTTTCTGACCCACTCTTGGCCGTCAGAAATCGTACTGCCGGGTTCTGGTGGCTTTTTGTGACCCACTCTTGGCCGTAACAAATCGCACTGCCGGGTTTTGGTGGCTCTTTCTCACCCACTCTTGGCCGTAACAAATCGTACTGCAGGGTTTTGGTGGCTCTTGCTGACCCACTCTTGGCCGTATCAAATCGTACTGCCGAATTTTGGTGGCTCACTCTGACGCACTCTTGGCCGTAACAAATCGTACTGCAGGGTTTTGGTGGCTCTTTCTGGCGCGCTTTTGGCCCACTCTTGGCCGTAACAAATCGTACTGCAGGGTTTTGGTGGCTCTTTCTGACCCACACTTAGCTGTAATGAATCGTAGTGTCGGGTTTTGGTGGCTCTTTCTGACCCACTCTTGGCCGTAGCAAATTGTACTGCCGGGTTTTGGTGGCCCTTTCTAACCCACTCTTGGCCATAACAAATCGTACTGCCGGGTTTTGGTGGCCCTTTCTAACCCACTCTTGGCCGTAACAAATCGTACTGCCGAGTTTTGGGGGTTCTTTCTGACCCACTCTTGGTTGTAACAAATCGTACTGCAGGGTTTTGGTGGCTCATTCTGACCCACTCTTGGCCGTAACAAATCGTACTGCCGGGTTTTGGTGGCTCTTTCTGACCCATTCTTGGCCGTAACAAATCGTACTGCCGGGCTTTGATGGCTCTTTCTGACCTTGGCCGTATCAAATCGTACTGCCGGGTTGTGGTGGCTCTTTCTATCCCACTCTTGGCCGTAACAAATCTTGCTGCCGGGTATTGGTGGCTCTTTCTGACCTACTCTTGGCCGTAACAAATCGTACTGCAGGGTTTTGGTGGCTCTTTCTAACCCACTCTTGGCCGTAACAAATCGTACTGCAGGGTTCGGGTGGCTCTTTCTGACCCACTCTTGGCCGTACCAAATCGTATTGCCGGGTTTGGTGGATCTTTCTGACCCACGCTTGGCCATAACAAATCGTACTGCCGGGTTTTGGTGGCTCTTTCTGACCCACTCTTGGCCGTAACAAATCGTACTGCCGGGTTTTGGTGGCTCTTTCTGACCCGCTTTTAGCCCACTCTTGGCCGTAACAAATCGTACTGCAGGGTTTTGGTGGCTCTTTCTGACCCCTTCTTGGCCGTAACAAATCGTATTGCCGGGTTTTGGTGGCTCTTTCTGGTCCACTCTTGGCCGTAGCAAATCGAACTGCCGGGTTTTGGTGGCTGTTTCTGTCCCGCTCTTGGCCGTAACAAATCGTGCTGCAGGGACGTGGTGGCTCATGCCTAACCCACTCTTGGCACAAATCTTACTGCCGGGTTTTGGTGGCTCTTTCTGTCACACTCTTGGCCGTAACAAATCGTACTGCAGGGTTTTGGTGGCTCTTTCTCACCCACTCTTGGCCGTAACAAATCGTACTGCAGGGTTTTGGTGGCTCTTTCTGACCCGCTCTTAGCCCACTCTTGGCCGTAACATATCGTACTGCCGGGTTTTGGTGGCTCTTGCTGACCCACTTTTGGCCGTAACAAATCGTGCTGCCGAATTTTGGTGGCTCATTCTGACGCACTCTTGGCCGTAACAAAACGTACTGCAGGGTTTTGGTGGCTCTTTCTGGCCCGCTTTTGGCCCATTCTTGGCCGTAACAAATCTTGCTGCCGGGTTTTGGTGGCTCTTTCTGACCCACACTTGGCTGTAATGAATGGGTTTTGGTGGCTCTTTCTGACCCACTCTTGGCCGTAACAAATCGTACTGCAGGGTTTTGGTGGCTCTTTCTGACTCACTCTTGGCCGTAACAAATCGCACTGCCGGGTTTTGGTGGCTCTTTCTAAGGCGCTCTTGACAGTAAGAACCCGTATTGCCGGGTTTTGGTGTCTCTATCTCTTTCTGACCCACTCTTGGCCGTAACAAATCGTACTGCCGGGCTTTGTTGGCTCTTTCTGTCCCACTCTTGGCCGTAGCAAATCGTACTGCAGGGACGTGGTGACTCATTCTGACCCACTCTTGGCCGTAACAAATCGTACTGCAGGGTTTCGGTGGCTCTTTCTGTCCCACTCTTGGCGGTGAGAAGTCGTACTGTCGGCTTTTGGTGGCCCTTTCTGACCCACTTTTCGCCGTGACAAATCGTACTGCCGAGGTTTGGTGGCTCTTTCTGACCCACTCTTGGCCGTAAGAAATCGTATTGCAGGGTTCCGTGGCTCTTTCTGACCCGCTCTTAGCCCACTCTTGGCCGTAACATATCGTACTGCCGGGTTGGCTCTTTCTGACCCACTCTTGGCCGTAGCAAATCGTGCTGCTGGGACGTGATGGCTCTTTCTGACCCACTTTTGGCCGTAAAAAATCGTTCTGTCGAGTTTTGGTAGTTCTTCTATCCCACTCTTGGCCGTAAAAAATCGCACTGCCGGATTTGGTGGCTATTTCTGTCCCACTCTTGGCCGTAGCAAATCGTACTGCAGGGACGTGGTGGCTCATTCTGACCCACTCTTGGCCGTAACAAATCGTACTGCCGGGTTTTGGTGGCTCTTTCTGACCCACTCTTGGCCGTAACAAATTGTACTGCCGGGTTTTGGTGGCCCTTTCTAACCCACTCTTGGCCATAACAAATCGTATTGCCGGGTTTTGGTGGCTCTTTCTGTGCCACTCTTGGCCGTAACAAATCGTAATGTCTTGGCCGTAACAAATCGTACTGCCGGGTTTGGTGGCTCTTTCTGACCCACTCTTTGCCGTAACAAATCGACTGCCGAATTTTGGTGGCTCTTTCTGACCCACCCTTGGCCGAAACAAACTCATGGCCGTAACAAATCGTACTGCCGGGTTTTGGTGGCTCTTTCTATCATTCTTGGCTGTAACAAATCGTACTGCCGGGTTTTGAAGGATCTTTCTGACCCACTCTTGCCCGTAACAAATCGTACTGCAGGGTTTTGGTGATTACTTCTGAGCCAGTCTTGGCCGTAACAAATCGTACTGCCGGGTTTTTGTGGCTCATTCTGCCCCACTCTTGGCCGTAACAAATCGTACTGCCGGGTTTTGGTGGCTCTTTCTGTCCCACTCTTGGCCGTAACAAATCGTACTGTCGGCTTTTGGTGGCTCTTTCTGACCCACTTTTGGCCGTGACAAATCGTACTGCAGAGTTTTGGTGGTTCTTTCTGACCCACTCTTGGTTGTAACAAATCGTACTGCAGGGTTTTGGTTGCTCATTCTGACCCACTCTTGGCCGTAACAAATCGTACTGCCGGGTTGTGGTGGCTCTTTCTGACCCACTCTTGGCCGTAATAAATCGTACTGCCGGGTGTTGGTGGCTCTTTCTGACCACTCTTGGTCGTAACAAATCGTACTGCAGGGTTTTGGTGGCTCTTTCTGACTCAGTCTTGGCCGTAACAAATTGTACTGCCGGGTTTTGGTGGCCCTTTCTCACCCACTCTTGGCCGTAACAAATCGTACTGCCGGCTTTTGGTGGCTCATTCTGACCCACTCTTGGCCGTAACAAATCGTACTGCCGCGTTGTGGTGGCTCTTTCTGACCCGCTCTTAGCTCACTCTTGGCCCTGACAAATCGTATTGCCGGGTTTTGGTGGCTCTTGCTGACCCACTCGTGGCCGTAAGAAATCGTACTGCCGGGTTTTGGTGGCTCATTCTGACCCACTCTTGGCCGTAACAAATCGTACTGCAGGGTTTTGGTGGCTCTTTCTGACCCACACTTGGCTGTAATGAATGGGTTTTGGTGGCTCTTTCTCACCCACTCTTGGCCGAACAAATCGGACTGCCGGGTTGTGGTGGCTATTTCTGACCCACTCTTGGCCGCAACAAATCGTACTGCCGGGTTGTGGTGGCTCTTTCTGACCCACTTTTGGCTGTAATGAATCGTAGTGTCGGGTTTTGGTGGCTCTTTCTCACCCACTCTTGGCCGTAACAAATCGTACTGCAGGGTTTTGGTGGCTCTTTCTGACCCACACTTGGCTGTAATGAATGGGTTTTGGTGGCTCTTTCTGACCCACTCTTGGCCGTAACAAATCGTACTGCCGGGTTTTGGTGGCCCTTTCTATCCCACTCTTGGCTGTAACAAATCGCACTGCCGGGTTTTGGTGGCTCTTTCTAAGGCACTCTTGACAGTAAGAACCCGTATTGCCGGGTTTTGGTGTCTCTATCTCTTTCTGACCCACTCTTGGCCGTAACAAATCGTACTGCCGGGCTTTGTTGGCTCTTGCTGTCCCACTCCTGGCCGTAGCAAATCGTACTGCAGGGTTTCGGGGGCTCTTTCTGTCCCACTCTTGGCGGTAAGAAATCGTACTGTCGGCTTTTGGTGGCTCTTTCTGACCCACTTTTCGCCGTGACAAATCGTACTGCCGAGGTTTGGTGGCTCTTTCTGACCCACTCTTGGCCGCAACAAATCGTATTGCAGGGTTCGGTGGCTCTTTCTGACCCGCTCTTAGCCCACTTTTGGCCGTAACATATCGTACTGCCGGGTTGGCTCTTTCTGACCCACTCTTGGCCGTAACAGATCGTGCTGCTGGGACGTGATGGCTCTTTCTGACCCACTTTTGGCCGTAAAAAATCGTTCTGTCGAGTTTTGGTAGTTCTTCTATCCCACTCTTGGCCATAAAAAATCGCACTGCCGGATTTGGTGGCTATTTCTGTCCCACTCTTGGCCGTAGCAAATCGTACTGCAGGGACGTGGTGGCTCATTCTAACCCACTCTTGGCCGTAACAAATCGTACTGCCGGGTTTTGGTGGCTCTTTCTGACCCACTCTTGGCCGTAACAAATTGTACTGCCGGGTTTTGGTGGCCCTTTCTAACCCACTCTTGGCCATAACAAATCGTACTGCCGGGTTTTGGTGGCTCTTTCTGTGCCACTCTTGGCCGTAACAAATCGTAATGTTTTGGCCGTAACAAATCGTCCTGTCGAGTTTCGGTGTCTCTTTCTGACCCGCTCTTAGCCCACTCTTGGCCGTAACAAATCGTACTGCCGGGTTTGGTGGCTCTTTCTGACCCAATCTTGGCCGTAGCAAATCGACTGCCGAATTTTGGTGGCTCTTTCTAACCCACCCTTGGCCGTAACAAACTCATGGCCGTAACAAATCGTACTGCCGGGTTTTGGTGGCTCTTTCTATCATTCTTGGCTGTAACAAATCGTACTGCCGGGTTTTGAAGGCTCTTTCTGACCCACTCTTGCCCGTAACAAATCGTACTGCAGGGACGTGGTGATTACTTCTGACCCAGTCTTGGCCGTAAGAAATCGTACTGCCGGGTTTTTGTGGCTCATTCTGCCCCACTCTTGGCCGTAACAAATCGTACTGCCGGGTTTTGGTGGCTCTTTCTGTCCCACTCTTGGCCGTAACAAATCGTACTGTCGGCTTTTGGTGGCTCTTTCTGACCCACTTTTGGCCGTGACAAATCGTACTGCCGAGTTTTGGTGGTTCTTTCTGACCCACTCTTGGTTGTAACAAATTGTAGTGCAGGGTTTTGGTGGCTCATTCTGACCCACTCTTGGCCGTAACAAATCGTACTGCCGGGTTGTGGTGGCTCTTTCTGACCCACTCTTGGCCGTATCAAATCGTACTGCCGGGTTGTGGTGGCTCTTTCTATCCCACTCTTGGCCGTAACAATTCGTAGTGCAGGGTTTTGGTGGCTCTTTCTGACCCAGTCTTGGCCGTAACAAATCGTACTGCCGGGTGTTGGTGGCTCTTTCTGACCACTCTTGGTCGTAACAAATCGTACTGCAGGGTTTTGGTGGCTCTTTCTGACTCAGTCTTGGCCGTAACAAATTGTACTGCCGGGTTTTGGTGGCCCTTTCTCACCCACTCTTGGCCGTAACAAATCGTACTGCCAGCTTTTGGTGGCTCATTCTGACTCACTCTTGGCCGTAACAAATCGTACTTCCGCGTTGTGGTGGCTCTTTCTGACCCGCTCTTAGCTCACTCTTGGCCCTGACAAATCGTATTGCCCGGTTTTGGTGGCTCTTGCTGACCCACTCGTGGCCGCAACAAATCGTACTGCCGGATTTTGGTGGCTCTTTCTGGCCCACTCTTGGCCGTAACAAATCGAACTGCCGGGTTTTGGTGGCTCTTTCTGTCCCACTCGTGGCCGTGACAAATCGTGCTGCAGGGACGTGGTGGCTCATTCCTAACCCACCCTTGGCACAAATCGTACTGCCGGGTGTTGGTGTCTCTTTCTGACACACTCTTGGCCGCAACAAATCGTACTGCCGGGTTGTGGTGGCTCTTTCTCACCCACCCACTCCTGGCCATAACAAATCCGAGTTTTGGTGGCTCTTCCTGACCCACTCTTGGCCGTAACGAATCGTACTGCCGGGTTTTAGTGGCTCATTCTGACCCACTCTTGGCCGTAGCAAATCGTACTGCAGGGTTCTGGTGGCTCTTTCTGGCCCGCTTTCGGCCCACTCTTGGCCGTAACAAATCGTACTGCCGGGTTCTGGTGGCTTTTTCTGACGCACACTTGGCTGTAATGAATCGTAGTGTCGGGTTTTGGTGGCTCTTTCTGACCTACTCTTGGCCGTAACAAATCGTACTGCAGGGTTTTGGTGGCTCTTTCTAACCCACTCTTGGCCGTAACAAATCGTACTGCAGGGTTCGGGTGGCTCTTTCTGACCCACTCTTGGCCGTACCAAATCGTATTGCCGGGTTTGGTGGATCTTTCTGACCCACTCTTGGCCATAACAAATCGTACTGCCGGGTTTTGGTGGCTCTTTCTGTCCCACTCTTGGCCGTAACAAATCGTACTGCCGGGTTTTGGTGGCTCTTTCTGACCCGCTTTTAGCCTACTCTTGGCCGTAATAAATCGTATTGCAGGGTTTTGGTGGCTCTTTCTGACCCCTTCTTGGCCGTAGCAAATCGTATTGCCGGGTTTTGGTGGCTCTTTCTGTCTCACTCTTGGCCGTATTAAATCGTATTGCCGGGCTTTGGTGGCTCTTTCTGACACACTCTTGGTCGTAAGAAACCGTACTGCCGAGTTTTGGTGGCTCTTTCTGACCCACTCTTGGTCATAAAAATTGGTACTGCTGGTTGTTGGTGGTTGATTCTGACCCACTCTTGGCCGTAATAAATTCTACTGCCGATTTTAGTGGCTCTTTCTGACCCTTTCTTGACCGTAACAAATCGTACTGCCGGGTTTTAGTGGCTCTTTCTGGCCGTAACAAACCGTGCTGCAGGGACGTGGTGGCTCATTCTGACCCACTCTTGGTCGTAACAAATCGTACTGCAGGGTTTTGGTGGCTCTTTCTGTCCCACTCTTGGCCGTAACAAATCGTACTGTCGGCTTTTGGTGGCTCTTTCTGACCCACTTTTGGCCGTGACAAATCGTACTGCAGGGTTTTGTTGGCTCTTTCTATCCCAGTCTTGGCCGTAACAAATCGTACTGCCGGGTTTTGGTGGCTTTTTCTGACCTACTGTTGGCAGTAACAAATCGTAGTACCGGGATCAGGTAGTTCTTCTATCCCACTCTTGGCCGTAAAAAATCGCACTGCCGGGTTTTGGGGGCTCTTTCTATCCCGCTCTTGGCCGTAGCAAATCGTACTGCAGGGACGTGGAGGCTTGTTCTGACCCACTCTTGGCCATTAGAAATCGTACTACACGTTTTGGTGGCTCTTTCTGACCCGCTCTTGGCTCTTAGCCGTAACAAAACGTACTGCCGCTCTTTCTGAGCCACTCTTGGCCGTAACAAATCGTACTGCCAAGATTTGGTGGCTCTTTCTGACCCGCTCTTAGCCATTTCTTGGCCGTAACAAATTATATTACCAAATTTTAGTGGCTCTTTCTGACCTACTCTTAACCATAACAAATCGTACTGCCGGGTTTTGGTAACTCTTTCTGTCCCATTCTTGGCCGTAATAAATCGTACTGCCGAGTCTTAGTAGCTCTTCCTATTCCAGCTTTGACCGTAACAAAATCTTACTGCCGGGTACTAGTAGCTCTTTCTAACCCAATCTTGGCCATAATAAATTATACTATGGGATTTTTCGTTACTTTTTCTGACCCACTCTCCACCATAACAAATCGTACTGCCGAGATTAGGTGACTCTTTCTAATCTATTCTTAATCGTAACGAACCGTATCGCCGGATTTTAGTAAGTAACTCTTTCTAAAATCGTACTGCAGGATTTTGATGGCTCTTTCTATGCCAATCTTAGCCGTAGCAAATCGCACTGCAGCGTTTTAGTGGTTCTTTGTTGACTTTTGACACATATGAGCATACCCCATTTTCCTTGGCGATTTTGTAGTGTTTTACTGATCATGTGTGGCATGAGAACACATGTGATTATATAGACCGCACCGTGACTTTCAGGCTCTAGAGTGTTTGGAAAAGATCGTGCATTCGTTCATGGTAGCGGAGCTGGTTCCGTGTGCCTGAGTGGACCAGCTTACTTCTGGATTGTGCAGCAAACACGGCAGCAACAGAAGCCTCGGCCGACGCCCTGCGTCAGCGGCTCAGAGAACTTTATCTGGAGCAGCTCTTTCAGAGAGAACGGCCGCAAGGAAGGACTCCCGAAGGTTGGACGCGCATCTTGAAAGGTTTTCAGGATCAGCTGGAGGAGAAGCTCAAGCATCTCCATACGATATCTGATATCCACTGCTTCGCGCTCAGAGCGCTCAAGGACAAGCATTTGCGAGAAGTGTACATTGGGTTTTGCGCAGCTGATACTTCTGAATTTGCGTGTTCGAACAGCCTGGTGGAGAGTGTCGTGTTTGCGAGCGAGGAACATCCGAATTTTCACAAGGATCTTGAGTTGTTTGAACAGTCACAGACATTTGGCGTTTTGCGAGAACCGCCAGCAGCGGTGATTGATCTGGAAGGCGAGCCCCACAGGGTTTTCAGCACCAGTTTTGCATCTTCAAAGTTTTCTGTGGAACCTATTGATTTGGATTGAGCCCAATACCTTGAACAATGGCGACTTCAAGTGATGCAGCAGCAGTGCCGGTGAATGATGACTTGGATGATGAGGACGAGTTGCAGCCTCAGCTACCGATTGGACCAACGAACCCCTTTGATCCTTTGAGCCCTACTGCTGTAGCTGGTGGAAGCCTCAATCTGTCTGCAGAGCATGTGCGTTTGATGCTTGAACAAGTGGGAGAAGCAACGAGGGCTGCCACTGATGCGGCTCGTGCAGCGGCTCAGGCCGTTCATATGAGCACCAGCTCTCGGAGTGCTCTGAGTTCAGGCGACCTCACGAAGATTCTTCCAAGGCCTGACTTCTTCAATCCGAAGTCTCGTGAGGAGGAGCACTCAGGCTGGATGACATGGCTGTGGCAGTTCAAACAATACATGACTGCGTTGGATTCTGAGTACTCCCGTGATTTCGTCATGATTGAGACGCATTCCACTGTGCCTATAGACTACATTGCAAGCCCTGATGCAGTGCAGAGATCCCACAAGCTTTATGCAGTTTTAGCTGGACTGATCAAAGGCAGAGGATTGCAAGTGATTCAGCGTGTACCGGGGCAGAACGGCTATGAGAGCTTACGACAGCTTATTCAGTTGTTTCAACCGACAAGCCGGACGCGCTCACTTGGCATCCTTACAGCTCTTACGCAGATTCATGGTTTCAAGATGAACGAGCCCCTGTTGGCTCAACTTTTGGAACTGGAGAAGATGATAGATGAGTATGACCGATCTGCCAGCAAGATATTGGATGATGATTTCAAAACTTCCATTCTGCTCAAAGCTATCAGTGGACAGATGAAGAGCCACCTCGCTACTGTGTTGACTGAACATTCGACTTACACTGATGTGCGCGAGGCAGCTCTGCGATATGAAAGGATGAATACCAAGTGGACTCCAGCGTCTCTCTTTTCTGCAGACCTTGCCGGCCCCAAGGGTTCGCGAGATGATCCACAGCCGATGGAAGTGGATAGAATCAAAGGCAAGGGTGACAAGGGCAAGCACAACAAAGGCAAGGGTGACAAAGGAAAGCACAACAAAGGTGGAAAGGGCGACAAAGGAAAGCAGAACAAGGGCAAGCAACCGTACGGCCAGGACTACAAGCACGACAACTGGTACGGCAAGGATCGATGGAACAACAAAGGCAAGCAGAACAAAGGTGGAAAGGGCGACAAAGGCAAGCAGAACAAGGGCAAGCAACCGTATGGCTATGACTACAATTACTCTGGCAAGGGCTATGGCAACCAGTGGCATGACAAGCGCGTGCAGCAAGTTCAGGATCAAGGTGGACAGCAACAACAGCCGCAGCAACAACCATATGCACCACAAGCATGGCAGCAGTCTTCTTCGTCTGGGTGGCAGCAACCTCCGCAGCCGAGCAATGCCACTGCTGTTCCGAGTTTTAGCAGTGCTGCGAGTCAAGCTTCTACCATGTCCACAGCTGTGCGCCGAGTTTATGCAGAGCCGCTTGTGTTGGATATGAGTGACTTAGCCTTGCCTGGAGACCATGCCAATGTGTTCATGCTTCAGTGCCCTGAGTACCGTCTGGATTCGTCAGACAATGATGACGATTGGCACATGGCTCCCCGAGAGCCCCCGCGCGTGCTGACCACAGCACCTCATGCATCGTTGTGTGTTCGAGCAGTGCAGAGTGCTTCGCGTGATCCGTCTCAGACCGTGATCATTGATTCTGGAGCTGATGTTTCGTGCCTGCCTCGGTGCTTTGCGTCAGCCGGACGGTTTGTCCCTGCAAGGAACTTGTATGTGCAAGATGCTCAAGGAGGCCAAATGCCGGTCACAGAGGAACGACTGGTCGACTTTTGTCGTTGAGAGTGCCAGCCACGGTTCAGTGGCTATCAGAGAACGGTGTATCATCGCTGACGTTACTCAGCCCCTGCTCAGCTTAGGGCGCTTGATCAAGAGAGGCTGGTTCCCGTGCAGAGGCCCGCAAGGCTTTTGGTTGAACCACGACGGCAGCGGTGCAGATATCCCAATGGGTTTCAAAGGCATGAGCTTGAGCGTTGAAGCAAGCATCCGTCGTGTGACGCAGCAAGAAGTGAGTGCAACGAGCACCGAGCCAGAGCATGCTCCTCAGCATGTTCGTGTGGTTTTGCGTGCAACCTTGTCTGAGCAAGTCGAGAGTTTGCAGTTTGGCTGGCAGATTGCCAGCACAGGCCATCTTGTGTGGCGCGGGAGGTCTTCGCACATGATTGATCCCACGCTTATGGTGGAGAGTGCTTGGCCTTTCAGGTCCACAATCATGCGCAGGTCTGAGGCGCTGCCGTGGATGGTCATTGAAATGTGTGAGGACTGGCTTGCTCTCGAGGACATCGAAGAGCCACTTGCAGGTGGTGAAGCGGAGTTGATTGTGTTCATGCATCCGCGAGTTGAGGAACTGAGTGACGTGGGCATTGAGTGCAGCGACGACCTCATGGGTCGTGACCATATGCAGGTCGAGGTAGAGGCTGCCGCGCCTCTTGACGATGAACTAGGCGGGGTTGGTGATATCCTGCTGGATCAAGATCCGGCAGGAGCGGAGGCTGAGGAAGTTGTGCCGATTGATCCTGAGGCACCCGTTGCTTTGCCTAACATGGAGGAGCCTCAGCAACTTCCGCCTCCCATCGATGACAAGCTTGTGCTTGATGGTGTGGAGATTACGTGTCAGAGCCCAATCGCAGTGCTCGCAGGTGCATGTGACCGCCTAGGTTTGAGGCACTCAGGTTCGAAGCGCAGGCTGTTTGATCGCATAAAGGCCTACTTGCAGAAGCAGCAGTTGACTCTGTCAGCTGATATGGCACGTGATGCAGTTGCCAATGCTTCAAGGGAGCCTGTCATGCAGTCGCTCCCAACGCCACCGTCGAAGTCCGAGCAACTGCTTCACGAGCTTACACATGAACCTTTTGCTCCATGGTGCGAGAGCTGCGTTGCTTTCCGTTCGATCCCTGACAGGGCTGAGAGCACCACTGGAGCCCCGCGAGATGTGCCTCGAGTCAGTTTCGACTTCATGTATACCGGCCTCGACGAAGGTTCAGATGAGCTTGTCGACAAGAAGGGCCCGCAGGCCGAAAACAACAAGGACCTCCTTTGCTGCTTGATTTGCCACGACCAGTCAACTTCTTCAGTTGCATGCATTCCGTGCCAGAGCAAAGAAGCTTCGCGATACTTGGGTGTTGAAGTGATGCGTTTTGTGCAGAGTTTGGGGCACACCACGATTGAAGTTTTCGCGGACAATGAACCTGCGACTGTTCGATTGCAAGATGCCCTAGTCGTTGCTCGATCGCGCCTCGGCTTGAAAACTCTCAAGAGCAACCCGGCTATTGGCCGGCACCAGGCCAATGGAGCGGCCGAGAAATCAATTGACCTCGTTCGCCGCCTCGCGTGCACTTTGCTTGATGTTGTGCGCAAGCGCACTGGACTGCGCATAGGCGTGCGCCACCCACTCTTTGCTTGGGCGTTTTCGCATGCAGCATGGCTGAGAAACCACTTTTCTGTGCAAGGTGGCTTGACGCCCTACGAGCGAACATATTCTGCAGCCTACAAAGGCAAACTTGTGCCCTACGGAGAACCGATCTTCGCCCAATTTGTGCCGCGCAAGAAAGGCAATGCACGCTGGCTTAAAGCAGTGTTCATAGGGAAAACCCGGTCAAATGATCAGTTTCTGGTGGCAAGCAGATCGGGAGTGCGTGTGAGCAGAAGCGTGCGCCGCACAGGCCGTGATTGGGCCGAGGAGCGCGATTTGTACGAGAACATGGCAGGAATGCCGTGGGACTACAGTTCCGGTGTCTATGAGACACGTCTTGTGCCGCCGGCTAAGCAGCGAAAGCCTGTTGCTGTACCAGCGCCGAGCATCCCTTTCGGTGCAGGAGATGAAGCCGCCTCTGACCCGCCGACACCTGTCCCGCTAGGGTTTAGTGGCCCTCCTGCTAGTGTAGGCCAGGGCTTGGTTGAAGGCCCAAGTGCCAGCACACCTGCTGGAATGATGCCACCGACTCCGGTGGGACATGAGGGACCGTCTGAAGGTCCTGTGACTCCGACTCCGAAGAGGACCAAGTTGCATCTGTCAAGGCCGCCACCGGCCAGTGCACGAGTACCTGATGTACCTATGTTTGAACAGGCGCCAGGAGTGCCGAACCCAGCTCTGAGCATTCCTTTGGGACCTCAGACACCTGAGTCAGTTCTTGAACCTTTGGCAATGTCAACTGACGTTGCTATGTCAGGCAGTGCTGATACTGCTGTTGAGGAGAGAGTTTCCAAAGCACCACGAATTCGTACTGTTTCCTTTGGTGATCGCAGCTATGACTTGAACGATGAAGGCTATGAAAATGGGAGTTTCTACGAAGAATGGTCAGATGATGAAGGACAAGAACCCGTTTCGGCATCCATGAACGAGGCGGGGCAGTCCGAAGAGCTTTTGTGGTTTGATGACGAGGGCCATGAACCGAACCTCAGTCATGATGAGTTGTATGCGCTTGACAGGATAGCGGATGAAGTAGAAGTGAAGCGGCTAATGAGCAAAGGCGTTTTGCGTGCCGCGACTGAGCATGACGATGTTCAGACAATGAAGAGTTTGTCTACCAAAATGGTGAGATCGTGGCGTCGCAAACGCCGCGCAGGCAAGTCGCAGTATCTTCGAAGAAGCCGTCTTGTAGCACGAGAGTACAGATGGCTGGAGGACAAACAAGGCCTCTTTTCACCATCAACCACGACCAACGTGGTGAAGCTCATACCGTTGCTCTTCTTGTTGTGGCGAACCACTAGGGTGGACACTACCGGGGGAATAGCATCTATCGACGTTAAGGATGCGTACTTAGAGGTGCCACAGGAAGACCCGGTGATTGCTGGACTGCCCGCTGACTATGTAGGATCTGGAAAATACATCTTCTTGAAGTGCGTTCCGGGACAGAGAGACGGGGCGCAGAGATGGTTCAATTACTACGTCGATTTTGTCAAGTCAAAGATGCCGTTGGTTTCATGCACAGAGAACCCTGCGATCATGAGAGTCCCAGAGGGACCAATGCTTATGCATGTTGATGATGGCCTTACTCTTGGACCGTTGGGATGGCTCAAGGAGACGTACATCCCTGCGTTGAAGACGCGGTTCGAGATATCGGTCGACATTGCCCACAAGTTTGGTGATGTGTTTTCTTTTCTCAAACGCAAGCACACAATTCTGGAATCTGGTATTCTCATAGAGACACCTGACACCTACATCAAACACATGGCCAAGATCCTTGGAATTAAGAACGGTTCAAAGCACAACCCACCGTACTATCCCGACTTGATCCGCGATGACTGTTCAGCTGCTTTGGGGGCTGCTGATGCTGGGAAGTACAGGAGCGCATTGGGAGTTGCATTGTACCTCTCCAATGACAGGATTGACATTTCTTACAGTGTTCGAGTTCTTGCATCTTTTATGTCTGCTCCAACGGAGACCGCTATGAAAGGACTGCATCGGCTGACCAAGTACCTCTTGAACACCATGCATTATGCAACTTTGCTTGCACCGAAGCTGCCGGGATCTTCAGTCTATCACGCCGAACAACATGATGACCAGGACCACTATATGGAGATCTACAGCGACTCTGACTGGTCTGGGAACAAGGTTACCCGGAAGTCCTTTGGATGCGCCAGTTTTGCGATCAATGGGTGCGTTTTTCACCACATATGCAGGTCTCATCGAACAGTATCTTTGAGTTCAGCGGAGGCCGAATAGTATGCGGGGATTTCAGCTTCTTGCGAAGGTATATTTCTGAGATCAGTATTCGCTTTTATGTCGTGCCCCCCGTGTTCGCTGCACCTTAAGCTGGACAACTCAGCTGCGCGGCAACTGGCACTTCGCCAGGGCGTAGGGAACAAGACACGTCATGTTGCAGGTCGACTTCTCTGGCTACAGCAGGCGGTCAAGGAGAAGGTGCTCACAGTTTCAGCGATCGCCTCGGCGTATAACCTGGGAGACCTTTCGACCAAAATGCACCCAGTTGGCCGTCTGAGACTTCTGCTGTTCCTTCATGGTTTTGCTGATTGCGACACTGCAGAGCCGATTGGATGTTTAGAGTATGAAGAGATGGTCTTGCGAGAAACCGTGAAAGCTCAGGTGAAACGCGTTCGACTGGATTATGCCCGAGCTCATGGATGTTCGAGCAACTTGAAGAGTGATGCAAACAGGTTGGCCAAGCAGATCGCGATGCTCACGATTATGATGGCTCCCCACTTGGGGGAGGCAGCGGACGATGGCCACACTCCGCATGCTGCTGGAATTGATTTCTCGATGATGGTTGCAGCCTTGATTTTCATCTGCCTTATGTTCTTCAGAGCCTTGAACTGGCTGCGTGGACAGGGTTTCGACTTTAATGCAATTGTCGAGCTGAATGCGGCGGATGTTGGATCAGGCATGCTTACTGCAGCGCTTGTCGGAATGAGTTTGATTCCTGAGATGAATGCTGAGCAATGGGCTATCGTGATGCTGCTCTACATTATCCTTCGTATGCGAAAGGCAAGTGAGGCTTTCTTTTGCAGTGAGCCGACTGAGAGTTCAAGTGAGCCGCATGTGAATGCAAGTGCCGGTGAATCCAAGCTGAATGCGAGTTCTAGTGCGAGTGGTAATGCCGTTGAGAGTAGCGCGTCAAGTAGTGGAGAACCCATCCGGGCACCCAACGTTGGGAACCAAACTATTCTTTGTGCTGAGAGAGGTGATTGTTACCACAAGCCCGGATGTCATCTGCTTCGTATAGTCCGTTCACGAATCAAGCGGTATAGGCCGTATGTGTACTGTGTGCCAGATGCCAACCGAGACGGTTGAAGCATCGTGTAGTGTTTGAACAAAGTCAAGGTGAGCACGGTGCATAGCGCATCATGCTCAGGCGGGGTGTTGACTTTTGACACATATGAGCATACCCCATTTTCCTTGGCGATTTTGTAGTGTTTTACTGATCATGTGTGGCATGAGAACACATGTGATTATATGGACCCCACCGTGACTTTCGGGCTCTAGAGTGTTTGGAAAAGATCGTGCATTCGTTCATTCTTTCTAACCCGCTATTAACTAATTCTTAGCCGTAATAAAACGTATTACCAAGTTTTAGGCCGTAATAAACCGTACTACCGGATTTTGGCGGCTCTTTCTAACCCAGTCTTGGCCTAGTCGTAACAAATTTTACTGCCGGGTTTTTTCTGACCCACTCTTGGCCGTAACAAATCGTACTGCTAAATTTAGAGACTCTTTCTGACCCACTCTTGGCCGTAACAAATCGTACTGCCGGGTTTTAGTAGCTCTTTCTATCCCACTCTTGGCCGTAACAACTCATGGAGTTGCTCTTAGCGTTATCCGTTTAATACTGTAACTCTCATTTCCTTACAAATACACTACAAGTGCCATACCATATCTAATCAATGCTAGGTCGCCACAAAACCAACGCAAACTCGTCAATCATATCTTCAAATCAATCTAGCGTCCTCTCCCCATCATCTAGAATCAATATGTAGTTAGTAACTAGTGCTAACAATCGAGGCACACCGAGATTCAGAAGAAACCTCAAGCTTGGGCATCATAGGCAAGAAGAGCGCTGTTGCGAGTGAGCGCTGTCTAGCGCTTGGGCCACTCGAGTCACGAGCGAATATCATTTTTACATATATGCAAAGTATATAAAATATATAAAAACATCTATACATATGTATATATATATATATATATACAAATCTATTATTACAAATATATTTACGTCTAGATATGGAGGGTCCAGGATTTCGCATCCTCCGATGTACCATTTCTTCATCGGCGTGTTTGATTATGAGAAGTTTCAAACCCTCACTATCTCCTCCTAAACCCTAAACCCCAAACCCTTAACCCCCAAACCCTACACCATAACACTAAACCCTGAGCGCCCTGTTTACAGCTGCGCCGCTCGCCACACTTGTGCCGCTGTCAGGCGGCTTGCAGCCTCCTTCGCCAGCCTCGCCAGGAAGTTTGCGTTAGGAGTTGTGAAGATTTGGAAGTAGTTTGTGTACTGGAACTTGCCATCATCTAGCCATACCAACACAACTAGTCAACAAACGGATGGACAACTCCAGGTCGAAACAGTTGATTAGGTGCTTGTTTCCCAACAGCGGACATCAATTCCCACAGGACGCTTCCCAGGTACAAGGCATAGCCGATTAGCCGGTGGCCTGCACCAGTTCTCTCGACTCCCAGCGTCACGCAAATCATGTTTGCGAGCCAGCCTGTGGCACGTGAGACAGGGAGACAGACAGGGGGAGACATAGGGGAAGAATTCCTCATCTCCGTCTGCCAAGTCTTACAACAGCCAGCCGAGTTGACGTGAATCTCATCAGGCGCGGAAATGCGTCGGCTGGACACGTCCAGCACATCCTGCCTCGGACATCGCTGTACCCACGGCGCCAGCCTCCACAGGTTCTGTGGACCTTTGGCAGAACTCTTGTGGTCACGCCTCAAACAAAATTGACGAGCAGACGCACGGACTGATGATAACTACTCTTGAAGTATTCATCCTTCACATCCACCATGTAAGCCTCCGGCACAAACCCATCAGATCTGCACATCAGCAGCAGGAGGCCAGGGGTGGGTTTGGTGGGTTTGTACACAGAGTTCATGGCTTTGAACGGGAACTATACTTTGAGATACTGATTTGTCAAGCCATCAATGTTAATGATGATAACATCTTGACACTGCGAAGAAAGAGCAACTCCGACAAAGTTAAAGCACACCATGGCTCCCCAGGTAGCCTTGACATCCTGCCGTCCACAAGACCCCTCTTGTTCTAAAGACATTTGTTTTTTCAGCTCAGCCAACGGATGTTTCGTCTGCAGAGGTGTGAAGCGTTCTTTCGGCTCCGACATCTGTGAACTGCGCGGACCTTTGCCACGCTGCCCGGAGCACGCCCTCAGCAAAGTGCTAGCATGGATTTGGGCTGGGCTTTATGCGACCCAGATGGCAAACATGAGGGTTGGAGCAGCTTTGGGATAGAATCCTCGGGATCTTCTGCCAAGGGGATGCCCAAAGCTGACGAGCGAGCAACGGCCAAGCAGCCGGCGATCGCCGCCAAATTGTCGACACTAGAAACAGGCAACCGATAGCCCCCAAATGCTGTGCAACTCGCTTCTGACCCATTGTCTGGGTTGCAGGCATTGCGCTCCGCATCATCATGCTCCAGGCCTCTTATCGCAGCTCGGCTTGATGAGGGGGCGGGAAAACGGCTTTTGGGGGAAGACAGCGTTGCCCGTACAATAACCCCCAGACCGGAAAAATCACGCAGGCTGATTTCAGGGACCTTTTGGTGCAAAGCTGCGACCAGTGGCTTGCCTATCAGAATCATATGTCCATGTAATTGCTGGGTTCTATGACCGCTTCATACCGCTGTGCTTGACGAGCTGAGGCTACTTGCGAGCAAGTCGGTTTACGAAAACCATGTCTGGGTCTAGGGTGAGAAGTCATGGGCAAAGAGCTCGCAAAAGGCCCAGCCGAAATATGCCGAAACCAAGATGTACACCACAGAAACCATTGTGTTGACCTCGCGTTGCCCCCCCCAGCCCGAGTGCGGGAATCGCTATTTTGGCACTATCAGGTCCTGAAAGCTCATTATGGTGATTCCCGCTCTCTCCCGCGCGCGCACCCGCCCCGCAAAAGCTCGCCATCCAGAACCTGCCGTCAGACATGCGCTCAAATACTGATCTGACATGCGGCCTGCACATCATAAAGCTGAATCGCTGCATGGTCTGTGGCAGAGTCTGTGGCTGTGATCTTTTTGCGCAAAAGGCGCGTGGCTGACCACATGATACATGCACCTGAATGTGGTCGTCTGGACGTGCTTTCAAACTCCCTAGCTAGATTGCCCCATGGTTCGGCAGCTCGGCTCCCCTTGTTGGCATGTGTTGGGACTCCTTTGCGCTGCCCTGAGTTTGAAGGTAATCTATTCTGATGAGACACAATTAACAACAAATTGATCAACCCCATCCCACAAAGGCAACACAAAAATGGACCGAATATGAATATGGGTATCCATCCGAAAATTACAAACCCTAACCTTCACCAAAGGGGCATGGGAACAAACACACAAATCCATGGTCAGGAACCTTCGAGAATCACCGAGCTCGCTGTTGGGGATGCCGGCACAAGATCTGCTAGCAGCAAGTCCTCCAGATTACCTCATCAAGATAAAAGCAGATTCCCAAGAGTCAGGCGACAGCACCGTGCCCATGCGGCTGAGCCCATCGCTGCAGCAAAGTCCCACACGGTCCCTTGGTAAAGACAAAGTGAAACCAGCTTGGTGCACATATTAAACCGCACAAACCCAATTCCAAAAGCATCAAGGTTCTGACACGACAAAAAGTAGTCGGCACACGCTTGTGCTTGTTGGCGCTGCCGCTGCCGCCAGCGGCGTTTCGCCTGCATGAGAGGTGTTGCTAATGAGAGGGGGCTGCGTATGAATGAGGGGTTGATATGTTATCACCGAAGGGGTTTAGCTATTTAAAGTTGTATGCGCATCAGTTTAGGCCACCATTGCTAGCTGCTAGCGCATGTCGCATGCCAACATTTTACGCTCTCAAGCATTTCGACCCTGTAACGGGTTCGGGGTCGATTGCAAGATTGCAACGAGCCTTGGCAAAGCGGGCCCTTAATGCGTCTTTGCGGGGCCCTGGTGGCTCCTGCCAAAGCCAAGAATGGGGAGCCCTCAAGTGTTACATGGCAGATTGGAAAGTCCTTCTCTATCTTTTCCTCCAGCGCCCGAAAGCGCTCTTCAACACAGGGAGGAGCCATCTTTTGTATGCAGTTGAGTTGGTGTGAGCTTGCGTGAACTTGCGCGAGCTTGTGTGAAGCTGTGTGTTGTTTGAACCGAAATTTGAACCTGTAAACCGTGACATGCTAAAATCTCTTGACTCTTGATGACAAAAATAGTTTTGAAGTTCAACATCCAACTAACAGGCGAGACTCTTCACGTCTGCGAATGAATACTTTAAACCTGGCACTGCAGTCAAGATTGCTCAAAGGCAGGTCAGACTTGCGCTCCTCAATAGCTTCCCCAATACTGGGACGGTATTTGATGCCAGTTTGAAGCCGGCTTCAATAGGGCTTCAAATAAGTGTCACACCCAATAAGTTGTTACGGTCATGGGGTTGTCTACAGCCAACAATAGTACAGGGGCAAATTGTAAATTTCGCTATTTACTTAAACCCGGGTCCTGCCGCGTTTCCCCCGCGGCGGTTTTCATTATAAGTGAAACGTAGTGGTTTCGCGGCGCGGGTCCCTGCGGGTCCTCACTTTTCCCACAAAAACCTGCGTGCGGGTCCCTGCGGGTCCCTCGCGGGTTCCCTATTTCCCACAAAAAACATGCGTGCGGGTTCCTGCAGGTGATGTTGAATGAAATGAATGAGGAGACATTACTAGGCAACAAGGAGACGGGATGCTTGAACGTGAGACTGGCACTCCCTGAAATCCCCGTTTGGAATGCAACCATCGCGAGTAAAAAAAAGAGACCGCCTCTGCTTTTGTAATTACAGTACCTAACTCACAGTTGTCTTTAGCAGAGAACGGTTTGGGGCTTCGGCTACAGACCCGTAGACCCATTCAAATCTGTTCCATGCATGGACGCCGTGCTACTTGTCTGGGTCGCTATCTTCTTGCTCCTATACGATTCGGGCTTCGTCAAGGGCGATGTCTGTAAGATGTAGGGCGACTGGCTGTCAGTGGGTACATATTACCGAATGCTCTGCTGTGCGGCTGTCAGGGCGCTGTTCCATGAAACGGCTCCAAATGCAAGCTGTGGAAACCTGTGGTCCGTTCCAAACCAGGACTTTAACCCCACACGCTCACGCTCACGTGCAGAAGTCAACAAGCGTCCGCAACTCCCAGGTGAAGGCTAGCTCACAAGAACTGAAGCCCTTGCAAGTTACAGTCTGTGGGTCGTATACACCACCCACAAGACTCCATCTGAAATCCTGATTCTTATGTTCGCACTTCTTCTTCGCTTTGACAGCTCACAACTCCGCGGGCAGATGCAGCACAGGTTTTGTATCATGTTTGCGAATCACGTTGCGAGGCAAAGCAAAGGCCGCACACGTGCAGCCACAAGTCATGCAAAAGTTCACGGCCAGCCGACTGATACTGTGGCAAAGCCCGTAGTTTTGCCACGTCTGCAACAGCGGACAGCAAGAGGCTGGATGCCCTGGGGGTCGCAAGGACAGCCTGCATCGCTGGCAAGAGATCCGGCAGCATCTCATCATGCAGCCAGTATTTCATCAGCACGTAGACTTCCACCAGCTGTTCGGTCTCCAACATGGAGACCATGTAGAGGATCCGTCTGAGCCCGACCTTTCGACGCTCCCTAATGTCAGCGACCACCCCGGCAATGAGCATTCGTTTCACACTGCACGAGGAGCAGCGGAAGCACAACCAAACAGCCTGGTACGCAGCTTCGCATACCTGAGCATTCTCGTCGTGGCACTGTCCCTGCAATCGAGCCAGGAGATGGCGGACACGCGTCTGGTCAAGAAAGCTGGTTCCGCTTTCGTAGGCCATTTGGCGATGGCACCAGGCCTGACCTCATGTGACTCAGACTCTGCCGCAGATACCCGAAAGACTAACAAAAACTGACGGAGTCTTGCAGGCGAGCGTCTGTCCAAGATCTTCTTGGTCTCTGCGCCCACACCGTCTTGTGAAGCAATGTCCGGAGACTGGAACGGAGACGGGCACAGGATCTCTCTCATCTTCTTTGAGGCGCACTTGTCAACGATGGTGGCAGGGTCATGGCCGGCCACCAGAGCAAGCCTGTGTGCACACTTCAACTCGCGACCCACTCGGCCATGCACAAATAAATGCGTAGAAGTGGCTTCTCAAAGGCAGTCTGGGTGAGATGTTGGACCACAGCCTGGTCATGGGCTCAAGGCGCAAGGCAGCTCTGCTGTGACGCCTGGTTCGACATGGCCTCAGATATTCTGTTGGCCTTGGTCCGAAATGACGTCTGCATCAACATCACCAACTCCTGTACCTATCCACTCTCAGGGCTGATGTCGAGAGTGTCACTTTGCAACTTCGTACAAGGCATGTGAGTTTCATACACTGGAACCCGGCCTCCAGTAAGTCATACAGAGCTGGCCTAAGCTGCATTTGTGTGCGTACGTGCTGAACATGGTTCGGCCGATTCAGAGCACCGCCGCAGATCTGGGCCAAGTAGCAGCGGCAGGCTGATCAGGACCGGGTCTTCCGGTCCCTCTACCTCGCGAAACAGGCGAAGCAGCGAACAACGGAAACCTGAAAAACGGTAACGGAGGCCTCTGCGCTGCCGCCGTCGCTCAAGAACGATCCGAACCAGCTCGCCAAAGAAGTCAGAGCAGGAACTGGGGAAGCGGCTTGCCTCGGATCTGGGCCCCTCCGAGCATCCAGTTGAGGTGGTCAAGATCGGCCAAGCAGCAATAGGATCGAAACGTCCCAGCCCATGGCGACCGTGTGCACGTCCGTGTCATCTCCCAAATCATCATGTTCGGACCTTTCAGCAAGTTGACAAATGCTCGGAAAGAGCAAACTCTCGTTGGGGTCGCTGGGCTCGTTGGACTCATGACCCTTGGGAACTCCAGCGCTCTTCTGACACCGTGGCCAATGTTGCGAGGTCTCATGCGGAGTCACTACACATCTTTTACTTATGCAATGTGATGCTCTGAGCACCGGACGTCGATTGCACGTCCGATACGTCTCCATCAACCTCCAACCGTGAGTCCTCTGCATCCAGCTCATCCGCCTCTGGGGACCCTTCCGAGGTATCAGCAACGGCGGCATTCTGTGGCCTTAGTGCGGAATGAAGACTTCCTGCAGCTGCACTTTGGGGTAACACTACAGTGAGGTCGTATTGGAAGGGAGAGACATTCGCAAGCGAGAAGATCGACCTGACTGTTGTGTTGTTGTAGGAAAGCGTCGTTGCGGCCATTGCGAAAGCCGCCTCCAGTGTCTGCAGAGCATGGTCAGCATCCATACCGTGTTCCTGTCCATCATCCAGGTCACTCTCCTGGACAAGACAAGCGCAGATAGGCACCTGATGGCACTGGTGTGCGTCCAGAGTCCTGCGAGTTCGTGGATGGCGTGTTTGTACTCAGGCTCGGCCTCCCAGAAGACGACGACATCCTTATCAGAGCTGGCAGCTTCCACAAGAAGACGACTTGAGCATGTTTCTGACCTGAACCCACAGGTAACCATAAGGCACAGTATTTGAAAAACAAACAGCTCCTTTCCACTGGATGCAAGTGACTGGAAGGTTATGTCGGTGCCGCAAGCGCCCTCGGCATCCTCAATCAATGACGGAATTTCTCCAGCTATCATGAAGCCGGCAACAAATCTTATCTCATCTGTAGCCGTACTGAAGCCCCAGCTCAACATTCCAGCTGTGCTATCTGTAAGCTTCAACTCGGGCGATGTCGGGCCGTAACTATCGTCATCACTTGGCAGATAGTCGGCTCGGGGTCTTGAGCGACGTTCATAGCCAGCCCCCCGGCCCCGTAGCTTGCAAAGGTATTTCCACGCGCTGAGACGCGTGTGACCTTATATAGCCACCCTGCACCAAAAAACAGCTGTGCGACTACATGGCCGCAAACGGCAACAGATGCCACCATGCCAGGAAAGCTGAAGCCCCACAAGAAGAGGTCCCAAAATTGGGATTCACATTCTGGGCAGGAAGTGGCCCAGCACCACGTGCCAACGCAGGGTAAGCCAGCAGCCTCTACTGGGCATCCGTGAAGCTAAGCCCCAACCCCACGCCTGTAGACCACCGCATGGCATCAGGCACTCTGCTTGGTCGCTTGGCCGTTTCAACCTTTGGTGCCAAGTGAGACGCATGCTGCGCACTAGAAGCCACAAGTGGAAACCAGCTTTCCCTCGCAGTCCAAGCGTCGATGCAGTTTGCATCATCACCAAGCCTACCATTGCCATTCGGCATTCGAAGACATCTTGCTTCACTACCACATTCCCTCTTAACGGAGGGCCTCGTCTTGGGGTCGTCAGTTCGGAGCCCGGCCTGAGCTCAACAGGGCCCGCTCGCGCTTCGGATATCTGACGCATAGCCTTGAACCCAAGCTGGCCTTCCGCTGGGAAGGTTGGCGTCTGAGTCCTCCAAGTATCTTTCAGGGTTCATGGCTGCCGCATCCTACCAAGTGGCGCAGTTCTTTGCCAGACCTAATGTAAAACCGTGTCTGCGTGCAGAAGCCCTGTTCTGCAACCGAAAAGACTCGCCAAAAAAGTTTGAGAACATCTCCAAAGGCCTGGCCTGGCACAGCCCCAAATGACCCGAACCCTCCCTGCTTTGCGGACTGTCGCCTCCTCGCCGCCAGCTGCACTCTGCAACGGCCTGAACAACTCAATTCCCACCCAGACTGATAGAAGGATTGCTGAGCTTCTCTCCGAGGTATTTGGTAGTTAATTAAGTGGCCATGCATGCATCCTTCTTCATGCACAAGCGTGGTCTCAATGCCCTTTCAAAGACCACTCAATGCAGCACAGGGACAGGCACAGCGGCTTCTGACAAGGAGGTTGAAAGTCCACCTTCGTTTCGCAGCAGCACAGAATGAAAGAGATACGCTTGTTGCATGATGCTCAGGCACCAGTGTTGGTTCTGCGCAGTTGCGAGGAGGGTAGGACACCCTGAAGCTCACGGTCACAACTCACAAGGGTAGCCAATCACTGCAGACATTTTTGATTCTCTGGTGCCTCGGTGCCGAGACGGGCAGGCACGCCTATCCCGCTCAGGTGTTTGCAGTGAGGTTGTGTTAACCAGGACTGAGCTCGCGTAACACTAATCACTGCACACAAGGGGCCAAGCAAGACTCGAAAGAATGTGCAAGAAACCTTAAGAATGTCCTTGCAAGAAGTCGGCACATTCCGCTGCGCCGCCTCTTTGACGATCCTTGCGAACGCCGTGCCATAGGGGCAAACCTGGCCAACATCAGTGCACAGAGATTTCTCAGCAGACTCCTTTGAAACATGAAGCCTCTCTTCAAGCACCACGTCACAAGCTGCTCGCGTCTCAATGCAGGAACGCTGTCTTTGTGCTCAGCACGCTGAAGCATCAAGCAGGATGTCTGACATGCCGCTCGAAGCCTCTTGTGCTCCCCACAGCCATTGGAAACAATCCATGTTACCAAAGGTGGCAGAAGCCTTACTGCAGTAGAAGCTGCCAAGTAAGGTCCCTGTACCTGCGAAGTGCACACTCCTGTAATTGTATCCAATGCTGCTGTCCATAAGGCTTGATGGCTTCCTGCATCCGATGCATCTTTCGCAAAGCACTCCGAAGTTACAACTTCAAACTTTAGGGGCATGCTTGCGACGATGCAGCCGACACAGAATGCAGCAATGTGCATCACAGACTCATCAAATCTCACCAGAGGGGGCACGCTTTACAAGGCTGCTCGGAGACGAGATTTTTGCCACTCGCAATGAATGTCTGGGTGCGACAACTGTATCTTCCTCTTGGATGCCCTGCAGGTTTGGTCTGTTCACTGTCGCCTGTGAGACAGCCGTGCATATTCCCTCAGGCTTGCATGCAAGATGCAAGGACTGGCAAACACTTAGGCAAACTATGGCAAACTATATCAATCATCTTGAAACCAAAAAATCTGACAGTCCTCTTGTGCGTCAATTTCACACGCCATGGCGGTGCGAGCGACGTTGTGGGCCAGCACCGTATGGTAGAAGGCGTCCAGTGCTGTGTCGATTTCGTCCAGCAAGTAGAAGGGACCACGCGCAAGCTTTTGGATGGCAAACACCAAGCTCAAGGCCACCACTGTCCTCTGGCTTTTGGAAAGTTGATGAGTGGACCGCCTGGGCAGCGATGGACATGTCGATGTGCTCACCCAGCACATCTCCGAGGCCCACAAGTCCAGGGGCCATCTCGCTGAATACCCGCTGGAAGTTGGCATGCACTTTGCGCAGCATCTGATACACGATATTTGCCTTTTGCGTGATGGCCCTTGCAGCTGCAACCTGACCCTCTTCGAACTGCTGCTTGCGCTTTTTCAGGCTCATGAGCTCTGAGAAAACTCTGCGGCTTTCTTGCTTCAACATCCAGGCGGCCTCTGACAATTTTGCCTCCACCTCTGCCCCCTTGCGGCTCTCCAGGCGAGTGGAACCCTGTGATGCCTTGTTCTTGGTGCACTGCTCCTCTGCTGCCAGATGCTCGGGGAGAATCTGCAACTCCTCGCTCTTCATGGCCGACACACTCACAGCTCCGCAGCGCTCCTTCTGTGTCCGGCCCTCGTTTTGCTGCGAAACCGATGTGCTCACGACCTCCGGCGCCAGCAAGTGCAAACAGGTTTCCGTACGAGCATTCTGGCATGACAGGCACGTGTGTTGCTGGAATCACTGGCGGAAACGGTGGAAACACCATGTGCCCAACACAAGTCGTTTTCAGACGCGTTGAAGCTGCGTTTATCAAGAGTTGGTTCATACTCGACATGCACTGTATTCTATAAAGCATGTGTGACACGGCGATGTGGTGAGTCAACTTGTGCCTGCAGCAGTTCTGCCTTCTCTGCATGTTGCGCGTTCAAAGCCATGTTGTTGAAATGATTCCAAACACTGACAACAATCTGGCGTTCTTCAGGCCCCTATCTAATCACTGAAAAGGCGGAAGCATCCTGAATCAGAGCTCTTGAAATTTGGCCCCTCGCGAGCCTTACAACGGGTTTGTGAATCAAACTGCAACGCCACAGTTCACCAAAGGGCTTCAACAGCATTGACCCATCGCCCTGCTGGCTTTCGCTAGCTGGCCGGTTTCAGTACAATATACCCCGAGTACCCCCCGTTGATCTTCGGAGCCTCCCAGCATACCGAGCGGTGATCTTGGAGCGTGGTTAAGCAACTGTGCAAAGGGCTCGGGTCAAGCCCGTCTGCGCCAACGTTGTGAAACATATTTAACTCCGCGAAGCTTGCAACAAAGCTTTAGAACCACCAAGCAGTCGACACACGGACGCTGCAACAACAAACAGTCTTGCCGAAGCTCCTGGGAGTCTGGCGAGGCTCCAGCTTGATAAGTTACGTAGGGCTGATTTTATATTGGGATGTCGCAAAATCATTTTCGGCAAATCGGAATGTAATGGAAAACAGTCCAGTTGCAATCGACTTGGGCCATTGAGAATAGGATCGAAACATATCAAACCGATCGTGAGGAAAACCGACAGACATCAGCACAACAACTCAGAACCCGGCTTTAAAGCACGGTGCACGTGCAGACACAGTCTCTTGCCGCTCTTGCCTGCCGCATGCGCGAATGCTGTACGATACTGACTCCATGTCCGCCCTTGGTCGGTGTTTGGGACTGCAAACAGCACACGATCCACCTTCGTGGTTGCCTGAACGGTGTAGCCGACCAGTGGGGTGTCCTGGGACATAGCAGTGATGCCAGAATGCCACTGCAGCAACAGCAAATTAAGGCCCGCGCCCCGATGAGCGCCGTCTCGCCGCCGTAAGACATCGGTGCGAACTGAACCTGTGTGGAATAAACTCAGCTTGTGACCCTCCGAAGCAGACATGTCCCCAAAAAGGCCTCCACCATCCATGAATTTTCGTCCACGGCCAAGATGCAAGCCTGCTGTAATGAAGCGTGGTGGCCGTTGAAGTAGGTTGAACACTCTAAACGCTCTGACAGATGACGACTCGCGACCTCGATGGAAAAGATTCCTTGCCCTTGTGGAGTGTGGAATAGCACCGGAGCCTCCCGGCCTTGCCTCAGTATGGTCGCGCACGCTTAATTGCTTGCACCTGCTGCGAGTCATCAGCTCGGGACCTCAGTGCAGCCAGGCAGCACCGACACCCAACGTCGCGTTGGCACGAAGCAGCCATCGGTGTACCTACCGAGTGCGTTGGACCCACTCCCGTTGACGAACACGACGAGTCAATTTGTGTCCGCATTTGTGCGGGCACTCGGCCACCAAGACAATGGCCGATGAGCCCATTGCCTAGAAAATCTCGGTCCGCAAACCAAAGCTCAAATCTGTGCAAGTCTATGAGGGTCCGGCCGCCTGTCAGCACGCATTCCCCCGAAGCCCGTGCTTGCTCCAGGCAAATGCAGACGGCAAGGAGCAGAGCTTGCTTCAGAACAAATGTTTCAACGGCAAAAATGGTGCGACGCCTTGCGTGGGCTGGTCAGAAAAGCAGTATAGCGGGGTGTCGCAGTCGCTTCAATCCCACACGCTCACATTCGCTAGCTCACAAGAACAAGCTAGATCAAAGAACTGAAGCCCATGCAAGTTACAGTCTGTGGGTCGTAAACACCACCCACAAGACTCCATCTGAAATCCTGATTATGTTCGCACTTCTTCTTCGCTTTGACAGCTCACAACTCCGCGGGCAGATGCAGCACGGGTTTTGTATCATGTTTGCGAATCACGTTGCGAGGCAAAGCAAAGGCCGCACACGTGCAGCCACAAGTCATGCAAAAGTTCACGGCCAGCCGACTGATACTGTGGCAAAGCCCGTAGTTTTGCCACGTCTGCAACAGCGGACAGCAAGAGGCTGGATGCCCTGGGGGTCGCAAGGACAGCCTGCATCGCTGGCAAGAGATCCGGCAGCATCTCATCATGCAGCCAGTATTTCATCAGCACGTAGACTTCCACCAGCTGTTCGGTCTCCAACATGGAGACCATGTAGAGGATCCGTCTGAGCCCGACCTTTCGACGCTCCCTAATGTCAGCGACCACCCCGGCAATGAGCATTCGTTTCACACTGCACGAGGAGCAGCGGAAGCACAACCAAACAGCCTGGTACGCAGCTTCGCATACCTGAGCATTCTCGTCGTGGCACTGTCCCTGCAATCGAGCCAGGAGATGGCGGACACGCGTCTGGTCAAGAAAGCTGGTTCCGCTTTCGTAGGCCATTTGGCGATGGCACCAGGCCTGACCTCATGTGACGCAGACTCTGCCGCAGATACCCCAAAGACTAACAAAAACTGACGGAGTCTTGCAGGCGAGCGTCTGTCCAAGATCTTCTTGGTCTCTGCGCCCACACCGTCTTGTGAAGTAATGTCCGGAGACTGGAACGGAGACGGGCACAGGATCTCTCTCATCTTCTTCGAGGCGCACTTGTCAACGATGGTGGCAGGGTCATGGCCGGCCACCAGAGCAAGCCTGTGTGCACACTTCAACTCGCGACCCACTCGGCCATGCACAAATAAATGCGTAGAAGTGGCTTCTCAAAGGCAGTCTGGGTGAGATGTTGGACCACAGCCTGGTCATGGGCTCAAGGCGCAAGGCAGCTCTGCTGTGACGCCTGGTTCGACATGGCCTCAGATATTCTGTTGGCCTTGGTCCGAAATGACGTCTGCATCAACATCACCAACTCCTGTACCTATCCACTCTCAGGGCTGATGTCGAGAGTGTCACTTTGCAACTTCGTACAAGGCATGTGAGTTTCATACACTGGAACCCGGCCTCCAGTAAGTCATACAGAGCTGGCCTAAGCTGCATTTGTGTGCGTACGTGCTGAACATGGTTCGGCCGATTCAGAGCACCGCCGCAGATCTGGGCCAAGTAGCAGCGGCAGGCTGATCAGGACCGGGTCTTCCGGTCCCTCTACCTCGCGAAACAGGCGAAGCAGCGAACAACGGAAACCTGAGAAAACGGTAACGGAGGCCTCTGCGCTGCCGCCGTCGCTCAAGAACGATCCGAACCAGCTCGCCAAAGAAGTCAGAGCAGGAACTGGGGAAGCGGCCTGCCTCGGATCTGGGCCCCTCCGAGCATCCAGTTGAGGTGGTCAAGATCGGCCAAGCAGCAATAGGATCGAAACGTCCCAGGCCATGGCGACCGTGTGCACGTCCGTGTCATCTCCCAAATCATCATGTTCGGACCTTTCAGCAAGTTGACAAATGCTCGGAAAGAGCAAACTCTCGTTGGGGTCGCTGGGCTCGTTGGACTCATGACCCTTGGGAACTCCAGCGCTCTTCTGACACCGTGGCCAATGTTGCGAGGTCTCATGCGGAGTCACTACACATCTTTTACTTATGCAATGTGATGCCCTGAGCACCGGACGTCGATTGCACGTCCGATACGTCTCCATCAACCTCCAACCGTGAGTCCTCTGCATCCAGCTCATCCGCCTCTGGGGACCCTTCCGAGGTATCAGCAACGGCGGCATTCTGTGGCCTTAGTGCGGAATAAAGACTTCCTGCAGCTGCACTTTGGGGTAACACTACAGTGAGGTCGTATTGGAAGGGAGAGACATTCGCAAGCGAGAAGATCGACCTGACTGTTGTGTTGTTGTAGGAAAGCGTCGTTGCGGCCATTGCGAAAGCCGCCTCCAGTGTCTGCAGAGCATGGTCAGCATCCATACCGTGTTCCTGTCCATCATCCAGGTCACTCTCCTGGACAAGACAAGCGCAGATAGGCACCTGATGGCACTGGTGTGCGTCCAGAGTCCTGCGAGTTCGTGGATGGCGTGTTTGTACTCAGGCTCGGCCTCCCAGAAGACGACGACATCCTTATCAGAGCTGGCAGCTTCCACAAGAAGACGACTTGAGCATGTTTCTGACCTGAACCCACAGGTAACCATAAGGCACAGTATTTGAAAAACAAACAGCTCCTTTCCACTGGATGCAAGTGACTGGAAGGTTATGTCGGTGCCGCAAGCGCCCTCGGCATCCTCAATCAATGACGGAATTTCTCCAGCTATCATGAAGCCGGCAACAAATCTTATCTCATCTGTAGCCGTACTGAAGCCCCAGCTCAACATTCCAGCTGTGCTATCTGTAAGCTTCAACTCGGGCGATGTCGGGCCGTAACTATCGTCATCACTTGGCAGATAGTCGGCTCGGGGTCTTGAGCGACGTTCATAGCCAGCCCCCCGGCCCCGTAGCTTGCAAAGGTATTTCCACGCGCTGAGACGCGTGTGACCTTATATAGCCACCCTGCACCAAAAAACAGCTGTGCGACTACATGGCCGCAAACGGCAACAGATGCCACCATGCCAGGAAAGCTGAAGCCCCACAAGAAGAGGTCCCAAAATTGGGATTCACATCAGGAAGTGGCCCAGCACCACGTGCCAACGCAGGGTAAGCCAGCAGCCTCTACTGGGCATCCGTGAAGCTAAGCCCCAACCCCACGCCTGTAGACCACCGCATGGCATCAGGCACTCTGCTTGGTCGCTTGGCCGTTTCAACCTTTGGTGCCAAGTGAGACGCATGCTGCGCACTAGAAGCCACAAGTGGAAACCAGCTTTCCCTCGCAGTCCAAGCGTCGATGCAGTTTGCATCATCACCAAGCCTACCATTGCCATTCGGCATTCGAAGACATCTTGCTTCACTACCACATTCCCTCTTAACGGAGGGCCTCGTCTTGGGGTCGTCAGTTCGGAGCCCGGCCTGAGCTCAACAGGCCCCCGCTCGCGCTTCGGATATCTGACGCATAGCCTTGAACCCAAGCTGGCCTTCCGCTGGGAAGGTTGGCGTCTGAGTCCTCCAAGTATCTTTCAGGGTTCATGGCTGCCGCATCCTACCAAGTGGCGCAGTTCTTTGCCAGACCTAATGTAAAACCGTGTCTGCGTGCAGAAGCCCAAAAAGTTTGAGAACATCTCCAAAGGCCTGGCCTGGCACAGCCCCAAATGACCCGAACCCTCCCTGCTTTGCGGACTGTCGCCTCCTCGCCGCCAGCTGCACTCTGCAACGGCCTGAACAACTCAATTCCCACCCAGACTGATAGAAGGATTGCTGAGCTTCTCTCCGAGGTATTTGGTAGTTAAGTGGCCATGCATGCATCCTTCTTCATGCACAAGCGTGGTCTCAATGCCCTTTCAAAGACCACTCAATGCAGCACAGGGACAGGCACAGCGGCTTCTGACAAGGAGGTTGAAAGTCCACCTTCGTTTCGCAGCAGCACAGAATGAAAGAGATACGCTTGTTGCATGATGCTCAGGCACCAGTGTTGGTTCTGCGCAGTTGCGAGGAGGGTAGGACACCCTGAAGCTCACGGTCACAACTCACAAGGGTAGATATCACTGCACACATTTTTGACTCTCTGGTGCCTCGGTGCCGAGACGGGCAGGCACGCCTATCCCGCTCAGGTGTTTGCAGTGAGGTTGTGTTAACCAGGACTGAGCTCGCGTAACACTAATCACTGCACACAAGGGGCCAAGCAAGACTCGAAAGAATGTGCAAGAAACCTTAAGAATGTCCTTGCAAGAAGTCGGCACATTCCGCTGCGCCGCCTCTTTGACGATCCTTGCGAACGCCGTGCCATAGGGGCAAACCTGGCCAACATCAGTGCACAGAGATTTCTCAGCAGACTCCTTTGAAACATGAAGCCTCTCTTCAAGCACCACGTCACAAGCTGCTCGCGTCTCAATGCAGGAACGCTGTCTTTGTGCTCAGCACGCTGAAGCATCAAGCAGGATGTCTGACATGCCGCTCGAAGCCTCTTGTGCTCCCCACAGCCATTGGAAACAATCCATGTTACCAAAGGTGGCAGAAGCCTTACTGCAGTAGAAGCTGCCAAGTAAGGTCCCTGTACCTGCGAAGTGCACACTCCTGTAATTGTATCCAATGCTGCTGTCCATAAGGCTTGATGGCTTCCTGCATCCGATGCATCTTTCGCAAAGCAATCCGAAGTTACAACTTCAAACTTTAGGGGCATGCTTGCGACGATGCAGCCGACACAGAATGCAGCAATGTGCATCACAGACTCATCAAATCTCACCAGAGGGGGCCGCTTTACAAGGCTGCTCGGAGACGAGATTTTTGCCACTCGCAATGAATGTCTGGGTGCGACAACTGTATCTTCCTCTTGGATGCCCTGCAGGTTTGGTCTGTTCACTGTCGCCTGTGAGACAGCCGTGCATATTCCCTCAGGCTTGCATGCAAGATGCAAGGACTGGCAAACACTTAGGCAAACAATGGCAAACTATATCAATCATCTTGAAACCAAAAAATCTGACAGTCCTCTTGTGCGTCAATTTCACACGCCATGGCGGTGCGAGCGACGTTGTGGGCCAGCACCGTATGGTAGAAGGCGTCCAGTGCTGTGTCGATTTCGTCCAGCAAGTAGAAGGGACCACGCGAAAGCTTTTGGATGGCAAACACCAAGCTCAAGGCCACCACTGTCCTCTGGCTTTTGGAAAGTTGATGAGTGGACCGCCTGGGCAGCGATGGACATGTCGATGTGCTCACCCAGCACATCTCCGAGGCCCACAAGTCCAGGGGCCATCTCGCTGAATACCCGCTGGAAGTTGGCATGCACTTTGCGCAGCATCTGATACACGATATTTGCCTTTTGCGTGATGGCCCTTGCAGCTGCAACCTGACCCTCTTCGAACTGCTGCTTGCGCTTTTTCAGGCTCATGAGCTCTGAGAAAACTCTGCGGCTTTCTTGCTTCAACATCCAGGCGGCCTCTGACAATTTTGCCTCCACCTCTGCCCCCTTGCGGCTCTCCAGGCGAGTGGAACCCTGTGATGCCTTGTTCTTGGTGCACTGCTCCTCTGCTGCCAGATGCTCGGGGAGAATCTGCAACTCCTCGCTCTTCATGGCCGACACACTCACAGCTCCGCAGCGCTCCTTCTGTGTCCGGCCCTCGTTTTGCTGCGAAACCGATGTGCTCACGACCTCCGGCGCCAGCAAGTGCAAGCAGGTTTCCGTACGAGCATTCTGGCATGACAGGCACGTGTGTTGCTGGAATCACTGGCGGAAACGGTGGAAACACCATGTGCCCAACACAAGTCGTTTTCAGACGCGTTGAAGCTGCGTTTATCAAGAGTTGGTTCATACTCGACATGCACTGTATTCTATAAAGCATGTGTGACACGGCGATGTGGTGAGTCAACTTGTGCCTGCAGCAGTTCTGCCTTCTCTGCATGTTGCGCGTTCAAAGCCATGTTGTTGAAATGATTCCAAACACTGACAACAATCTGGCGTTCTTCAGGCCCCTATCTAATCACTGAAAAGGCGGAAGCATCCTGAATCAGAGCTCTTGAAATTTGGCCCCTCGCGAGCCTTACAACGGGTTTGTGAATCAAACTGCAACGCCACAGTTCACCAAAGGGCTTCAACAGCATTGACCCATCGCCCTGCTGGCTTTCGCTAGCTGGCCGGTTTCAGTACAATATACCCCGAGTACCCCCCGTTGATCTTCGGAGCCTCCCAGCATACCGAGCGGTGATCTTGGAGCGTGGTTAAGCAACTGTGCAAAGGGCTCGGGTCAAGCCCGTCTGCGCCAACGTTGTGAAACATATTTAACTCCGCGAAGCTTGCAACAAAGCTTTAGAACCACCAAGCAGTCGACACACGGACGCTGCAACAACAAACAGTCTTGCCGAAGCTCCTGGGAGTCTGGCGAGGCTCCAGCTTGATAAGTTTCGTAGGGCTGATTTTATATTGGGATGTCGCAAAATCATTTTCGGCAAATCGGAATGTAATGGAAAACAGTCCAGTTGCAATCGACTTGGGCCATTGAGAATAGGATCGAAACATATCAAACCGATCGTGAGGAAAACCGACAGACATCAGCACAACAACTCAGAACCCGGCTTTAAAGCACGGTGCACGTGCAGACACAGTCTCTTGCCGCTCTTGCCTGCCGCATGCGCGAATGCTGTACGATACTGACTCCATGTCCGCCCTTGGTCGGTGTTTGGGACTGCAAACAGCACACGATCCACCTTCGTGGTTGCCTGAACGGTGTAGCCGACCAGTGGGGTGTCCTGGGACATAGCAGTGATGCCAGAATGCCACTGCAGCAACAGCAAATTAAGGCCCGCGCCCCGATGAGCGCCGTCTCGCCGCCGTAAGACATCGGTGCGAACTGAACCTGTGTGGAATAAACTCAGCTTTTGACCCTCCGAAGCAGACATGTCCCCAAAAAGGCCTCCACCATCCATGAATTTTCGTCCACGGCCAAGATGCAAGCCTGCTGTAATGAAGCGTGGTGGCCGTTGAAGTAGGTTGAACACTCTAAACGCTCTGACAGATGACGACTCGCGACCTCGATGGAAAAGATTCCTTGCCCTTGTGAGCCTCCCGGCCTTGCCTCAGTATGGTCGCGCACGGTTGATTGCTTGCACCTGCTGCGAGTCATCAGCTCGGGACCTCAGTGCAGCCAGGCAGCACCGACACCCAACGTCGCGTTGGCACGAAGCAGCCATCGGTGTACCTACCGAGTGCGTTGGACCCACTCCCGTTGACGAACACGACGAGTCAATTTGTGTCCGCATTTGTGCGGGCACTCGGCCACCAAGACAATGGCCGATGAGCCCATTGCCTAGAAAATCTCGGTCCGCAAACCAAAGCTCAAATCTGTGCAAGTCTATGAGGGTCCGGCCGCCTGTCAGCACGCATTCCCCCGAAGCCCGTGCTTGCTCCAGGCAAATGCAGACGGCAAGGAGCAGAGCTTGCTTCAGAACAAGTGTTTCAACGGCAAAAATGGTGCGACGCCTTGCGTGGGCTGGGCAGAAAAGCAGTATAGCGGGGTGTCGCAGTCGCTTCAATCCCACACGCTCACATTCGCTAGCTCACAAGAACAAGCTAGATCAAAGAACTGAAGCCCTTGCAAGTTAGAATCACGGTGCCATGAGTGATGCACTGCCCTCGCTTCTTTCAGTGCCTGACGCAACTGATGCAACTGCAAAAACCGGATCGCAAGACTTCATTCATTGTTCCTAGAACCCAAAACTCAAAGAGGCAGGAAGCTCCATAACAACCCTCTCTTTCCCCAGGCTTCCATGGTTTCGCTCCGGCTTCCATGGTTTCGCTCCCCACCGCCACACAATCTCGCAGTGAATAGATGCAAGTCACGACAACATCTCGAACAAAACATCAGACTGTTCCTGTGGGCGCACTCTGTTTGTATGGTTTTTTTAAGAGATTGAAGGGCTGAGTTTTTCAGGCGGCTTGAGAAATCGTGTGGAAGCGGGGGGGGGGGTCTTGAGTGTGAGGTCAAGCACGTGCTGGCAAGACCGTTTTGGACGGAGAGGCAAAAAGCTCGAAGTCGCAATGATGTCGAATCTCGGGGTCCAGCCTTCAATGAGCAAGCGGAGCGCAGAGCGAGCTTGGCAAAGGAGCCGAGCCCCCAACCCCAAGTAAACACTGTTGCGACGATTTCTCAGGGCTCGGACGTTTCACAGGACTCACAAGGGAGCAAGCTGCTCTTCAGCTACTGTGATGCTCGAGACTGCAGCGCCTGGATGTCTCGGAAGCGGTACGAGATTCTGCGCCGGCTAATCGAAACCTGGAACCATCTGCAGCCAGGACAGCATCTTCTCATATCTTCTCACAAGGGACGCCCTGGCCTCTGCGTTGCCACTCCAGCTGACATGCTGAGACAGCACCTGCGAGGCCGCGAGGCGCTACCACGTGGCCATGCGGCCCCCAAAACACGCCTGGCACAGAGAAATTGAGTGCCTCGTAGGGGCATCCTGCTGATTCTCTGCACGATACCTTGCTGCGTGCTGCCGCACCAGTTGCTGGAGAATCTCTTCTGTCCACTCAACCCCCCCTAGTGCAGAGCCGGGCTGCTCCGGCGCATGATTTCTGCGATTCAGCGTTTGCTTGAGAGGCGAATCGACACCCGGGATCAGGTAGTCACCACCTTGACCTTGCATGGGAAACAAAACCTGCCGTGAAACCAAGCCCTCGGATGCACTCGCCATCACCCGCATCGAATCCGAGTTTGCTATCCGGGAGCATCCGGGAGCCCTGCGAGTGGGATGCAGGTCCTCCCCCTCCCGTCGGGAAGCTGTCCTGAGGCTCACTCCGTGCACCGAATATCCCAAGGCCGCGACTTGGCGGGAGGAATCTGCTACTGAAAGTGCTCGCAACGTTCGATGATGGCGAGCCCTTCAAGCCCCACAATCACCCCTCACCTCAAAAGCCCTTGAAAAGGTACCGACGAACGTAAGAAATCTGTTAACACTTCGAACTTCTGCGAGCATGGATGCACCAGTGCAGGCTGCACCGCGCTGATCTAGTTTGGTCAGACTCGTTGGAGCTGCTTCAAACCTCAGTAGCTGCTGGAATCTGACTGAAGGCGTCCCTTTAGCCTGCACTACCCTGAACTCACACCCGTCGACGGGCTTGCCGGGACCCCGACCTGCGGTCTCAGGGCGCCCATGCAAGCCACATCTCAGCTCCAAGTCCAAGTTCGTGGTATCGAACTCTGAAGTCACAACGAACTCAATTCTTACGCTGAAGCTCCCTCACCCCCCACAAGCGCCTGCTCGGTCCTCGTGCCAGGGCTTCGGCAGCTTCGAAGCCGGGACCCTGGAGATGTCAACACAACAAGCAGCTGAGGTCTTCGCGCCCTACCTTGGTGTGTGCGCAGTGTGCGTCTGCATTGCTACCCCCTGGGTGGACGCAAATCTCGAAGTCCCGGCCTTCCAAACCAGGAACGACGCTCCTCTCTTGCCGTGCATCGGCATCGCTCCTCAAATTTCTTAGGCTGAGCTGCTTGCATGGCTTAGCTTGTCTCGAGGCCCGCGCTTGGAGGCAGGTTTGGCAGTTTGGCACCTAGTGAAACGGGTTGGCGAACTGCAGCTCTCAAAAATGCTTGAAGCAGGCCTCCTCTGCCTGGGCAGGCCTCCCCTCGGCTCCAGGCACGACGTTAAATCTCAAGCCTACCCAAGCCTTCGATCAGCGACCCGCAGCAGGAAAGTGTGGCTCTGCGGAATGAGCCGCCTTCTCGTTCATGACGCCACAACGGCACTCGAACCTCCAATCCGCCGCCGGCCTGCTGCAAATCTTCGCACCGTGCCGGTCCACACTGCGCCAAACACACCCTATGTCAGCCCTATGTGCCATGTGCCTACAAGTATAGTACCAGAGGATTGTCTGCATCCCAGGGCTCCAGATCGAGCGCTGCTGCGATCTCCTCGCCATTGGCTGACATGCCCTCCCACGTGCTAAAAAAAAGACGCCTGCTCGCTGGATGTCACAATCCCGGCCTGAAGGAAGTTCGTTGGCAAACAGCGGCCCATGAATTCCTCCAAGATTGGCCTCCAGTCCAACAGACCATGCAAAAACCTGCCCATCTGCTGGTAGCACTCGGAACCCAACAGCTGCCGAGCTAAGAACGGCGCCAATCAGAATCACACATTGAGAGTGCTCAGTCAAGGGGCTTGTCTTCAGCAAGAGTCTTCAGCAAAAAGAGAGCTACTGTTTATGGCCCCGGCAACAGCTGTCGCCATTGTCTCGGACATTGAGGCCGCAATTGAAAGCGTCTCATAGAGCCACGGCAGCCGAACACACCTGCGCAAGCGAAGTAAGCATGGACCCTCGTGATGCACATGTGGCGTCGACTTCCATGGTCCTGCCTCCCTGCACGCAACGTGACTCAAGGAGATTCACAGCGCGCTAGGAGGGTGAGCAGCACCGTTGCACTTCCCTACTCACTCTACTCTGACTCTTCTTGGCTGCTGATGGCAACTACGTTTTGGCTCAAGCGCCTTTGGAGAAGGAGCCGCTTGAGGGCTTATAGAGTCTGTAGTGTACTGTAGTGTTGCTGACAAAGAAGCTTCAACTGGGGCAGCCAAAGCAAGAATTGCAGTGGCCTGCAGCTCTTCACACCACGAGCTCAGCTTCCGCAACTTCAGGCGTGGCGCAGCACCCAGCGCATACTCCGGTGATCGCCTTGGCTCGCAAGATGCACCCGCAATCCTCTGGAGTATGCATGGGGTCGCGGGGAAGGCAAGACGGCCGAAATCGTCGCATCCTCGCTTCCTTGACTCCCCCGCCTCCCAAAGATCCTTCACCTGCTTACGCTGCTCGGCCGCCTGGCGGGATGGAGGCTGGAGGGGTCTCTGCTCACCGCTCTCGTTGCTCACGAAGTCATGCATGCCCGCTGCTGCCTTGCGGTGCACATGCTCAACCATTTCCGGAATATCGTCCAACCAGAACATGTCAGCCTGCCGATCCCGTGACTTCGCGTCGAAGGATATATACTTGTGTCAGCTCGCCTGTCAAACATGTCGTAGAGCGCAGATGCGTGCACATGCATTCTGTTATGTGCCGTCTATATGCATTCGGAAGGGCATGCATTGGGCTGGGGGCTGGGATGGGTTTGGAACTCAATAAAACCGAGGCAATTACGACGGGGTCAAATGAAAGGTTATAAATTCTAGAATTGCATTGAAGGCATACGGAGTGATATCAGTGGCGTGCAGCCACGACACACCTACATGTCGTTTCCCTGTTAAACTATGTCTGGGACACCTGATATGTAACGAGAAAACCCATGGTTCCAGCTGGCGATTATACCCGGTTTAAGCCGGCCACGGGGTACCCCGCCATTTTGGGAAGACATGGCACCAAAGGGAGTCTCAGACCTTCCGCTGCCAGTCGCACTGGTTGCCATGTACAGCACGTAATCCTGCACCACATGACGTGGCCATTTTCAAGTAGGGTAAGGACGCCTGAGACAAAAGCCGCTAGAGGTTGCCCACACACAGCACGTCTTGTTACAGAGCAAGGTCGGGGGGGGGTTCTGTGGGTGGGTTCTGCGGAAGTGCTTGGGGGTTCTGCCATACACAGGGTATGATGGTGACCTCGGAGAGAAAAACAGGGCGTGACATACATTGGGTGGCCATGTCATGATGACCTCGACAGGGCATTGCATGCACACGGCATGCATGACATGACCTCTGAGACAAAAAACGACCTAGGAGAAAAGAACAGGGCGCGACATACGGGTGGCCATGTCAAGATGATGACATCGAGAAACACACAGGGCGTAACATACACAGGGTGGCCATGCCATGATGACCTCGGAGAAAACACAGGGCGTGACACACACACAGAGGGTGGCCATGTCATGATGACCTCGGAGTAAAACGTGACATACACGGGGTGGCCATGTCATGATGATGATGATGTCGGAGAAAACACAGCGCGTGACATACACAGGGTGGGCATGTCATGATGATGACCTCGGAGAAAAACACAGAGCATGACATACACAGGGTGGCCATGTGACGATGATTTCGGGGAAAAACACAGGGCGCGACATACATGTCATGATGTCCTCGGGGAACAACATTGGGCGTGACATCACAGGGTGGCCATGTCATGATGACCTCGGAGACAAACACAGGGCGTGACATACACAGGGCGGCCATGTCATGATGACCTCGGAGACAAACACGGGCGTGACATACACAGGGTGGCCATGTCGTGATGACCTCGAAGAAAACATAAGAAAACCACAAGAGGGTGACATACACAGCGTGGCCATGTCATGACGATGACCTCGGAGAAAAACACAGAGCATGACATACACAGGGTGGCCATGTGACGATGATTTCGGGGAAAAACACAGGGCGTGACATACACAGGGCGGCCATGTCATGATGACCTCGAAGAAAACATCTAGAGGGTGGGTGACATACACAGCGTGGCCATGTCATGACGATGACCTCGGAGAAAAACATAGGACATAGGGCGTGACATACACAGGGTGGCCATGTGACGATGACCTCGGAGAAAAACACAAGGTGTGACATACACAGGGTGGCCATGTCATGATGACCTAACCTTGAACCTCAAACGCCGACTTCTGCACGTCGCAAAAAATTATTGGAAACGTAGCTGCAACACAAAACCTGAAAGCTATAACTTAAGGAGACCACCTCGAACCAATGGCTCTGAAACACTTGGTGCAAGTCTGCTTCGAGGCCTGACAGCAGCATGAGCACCTGGGGAACACACCAAATCAAGCACGGTCTGGACCTGCTAATGATGCAAACACGCGGATCTCCCAACTGCTGAGGTGACAGAAGCTGCTTTTTTATCGCAGCATTGCCGACTCTACCCACTACCGAATTGTCAATGTTGGAATGTGCGCTTGCAAAGGCCAATTTGTGATTGCACGGGCGGCCCGCACACATAAGCGCAAGGCACTGCGTAGTATTCAAGAGATCCATTGCGCGTATTCTTCAGTTTTACGTTCCATGTGTCTAAAGAAGGACTTGGGAAGACAGGCAAAACAACTTGGCTTGACGAACACGAAGGAGCATTTCAACAGCGTTGTAAACGCCAGTGATTTTGCGACGTGCGCGACAAGCAATGTCCACGGCCTTCTGCTTACTCATGTTGGCACGTATGCTGTGTTTGCAACGGAAACTTTCGGGCGTGAACTCTATCTGAAACCAGGCCCAAGAGTAAGTCCAAGCACACATCCACAGTCTCAACATCCAAATCCGTGGACCGTATTCGCACTCCAAGCTTTAAGGTTAGATGGGGTTTATTCAGTACATTGAGAAGCGCGGTGGCATTCCCGAACGTATCAAACTCTAAGCCCTATAACCCCCTCCATTTGGGTCACACAATCCTAATTAGCCCTCAAAGAATGCAGACCCCAGCCGATATTGACCCGGGGCATGCGCTCACATCTGCGAGGTGCTTCCTGAGCTGCCAGTGTTCATACCGTCTCAGGCTTAGGATGATAACTCTACTGATGCACCACTCTGCATTGCTTCAGACATGTTCTGTGATGGTCTGCAGTTTAGGTGCCGGAGACGGTCCGCGACAAGGCCGGATTCGGCATCGGCTGCTCGGGTGGCATGGGACCGAAGGCTGTGTGCCCTTCTTTGCAGGCGAACGCGCACAACCAGTTGGGGATTTCTTGCCTATATGCCACGTGGGCACACAGGAGACTCAAAGGTCGCAAGTATGTACCAAGGCGTTTGTGCAATACTGAATAACGAATCGTTGATTCAAACATGTCCCTCGTGGTCGGCAGGACTTGCCTTGGCATGTTCTTTTAGTCATGCGTAGTTAAGCACTGTGCAGTGACTGGCTGCCGCTCAACCACCGCAGCTGAGACAACTAAAACTGCGATACAGGACAATCTCGACAGCAATTACACAGGACAGATGCCGGGATTCCAGCTGGACACGCACCTTTAGCCTTGTAGTCTGTGTTCCCGCGCAAAAGGCGTGAAAGCAGCTCCCTTCGGTTTTTTTGGTCGACTGCAAGTCACATGTGATTCCCCAGAAAAAAGAGGTCGTTCTCCGACCTTCTGGCCCAAGATCTCGCAAAAGGCACCAGCAACCCTGTGCAGTGAAGCACCAGGGAACTCTCAGCCCACGGACTTGCAACAAACCTGAAAACTGACATCTCTCATTGCTTGCTGGATGCCACGCGGGATTGGAAACGTAAACTCGGGCTTCAGGCCAGCCATCTGAGTCTCGAAAGAACGCGCTACTACTAGTCCACTGAGGCATCAAGTAGCAGTTAACGACGGCAAGTTTACAACAGAGCCCTTCCTGAAGACCTCACACTGGTTAGATCTCTGCCAAACCCCAGCAGAGAACATGACCAGCGCCATGCGGATTCAAAGAGTCACGGCAAAACATTGCGCTTCTTGCTGCGTCGCGACGCCGATTTTGCTGCCTCAAGGCAAAAATGGGCCAAGGTTGGACAACCTGGAGCGACGACATGTCGAGCAGATATATGTCTGGTGCTACCTCAAAGATACAGATAGATGGAAACATGAGCTAGTTTTGCCGGCACATGGTCCTTGCGCATGCACGCAGAACGCTGCGCAGGTGGGTAATTAGGGACCAGGCCGGCGGTGAGCGGCTACGCTTGGGTGATCCCGGCCTCAGCCGACCAAAGTCTCTCCAATTCAACTGGGATCTCCAGTGACGAACACATCGCAAACATCAGTCGGAATCACTCCGATTGCCGCACGTGCTGGAACAATGGCTCTACGCAATTTGACCTGGCACTCTTGCATGACTCCGGCCAAGTCCCACTCCCATGCTCCAAGTCGGCAAGCAAGCCCACCTGAACCAAACCGATGACAAGAGTTCTCCCTGTTTTGAAAGTCATGTCGCAAGCCGCTCCTGCACGGTCGCCAAAAAGTGTGCCCAAGGATAGTGCAATCAACCCAATTCTGCTTGTCGGCACGATCCCTGAACTCAAGTGTCGTGAGGCCAGTGCCACATCGGATGTGAACTTCATGCTCTCTTTAAACACCTGCACATCACGATCGAAAAGTCATAGTCTTGGCAAGCACGGAAAAATTTGTCGCAACTTCTAGCGCTCCTCTTGCGATGAGAGCAACAAGCGTCCCCATGTACACTGTGGCTTTTTCGGGCTCGTAAACTCATATATTACGTCAAGGGGTCGTAGGGCCAACTGGGTCAACGCAGTGCCGATGCGATGAAATCCATCCAAATGCTATGTCTAAACGCCAACTTCGCAAGTGGAAGATAGCACAAGCAAGATATCAGAACACAATTACCCTGTGACTATGTCGGATCTGTGGAAACCTGGCAATCAGCAAACCAAGGTCTGCGCAGGCTTAGACAGGTAGAGACAACATGGCCGGCACCTGCAACGCCGGCTTCCCACGCAGCTTCACAAGCTCAATGATCCGGGCAGCCATCTTCATGTCCAGGCTGCAAACGGTTTCCCAGATTTCGGGGTCACAAAGCTCCTCACTCCATCCAGCGCGAATCAATACTCTCCCTAACATTCTGTTGGTCCTCTGCGTGGAATCTGAAAGTTTCCATGAGGTCAGCCTGCTGCAGCACAACTTCGGTGAGGTCCTTCTCATCCTGCTCGTTGGATTTATGCAGAATCCCCAGTCGGGATCAGTCGGGTACTTGAGTAGGACAGTAGGACTTGTCACGGCTCCAACACGCCTCACGCAGCCCTAGATTCCTTCAGTTTTTCTGGACAGCAGTCCTCAGCAGCCTTGGCCAAGATTTGTTCCAAGGCTTGCATGCCTTTCTCCGCTTTTGGTAGTCGGCTGAGCGCAGCATCGAGCCTTCGGGGCCCAAAACTGTGCTGTTTGCAAAGGCCCTTGACATCCTCGACGGCTGTAGCCTGTTGACACCATCGCCCCGAACGCCAGCATGATCGCACAGGGCTCTCAGTCGTGGACAGACCTTTTGGCATCTCCAAGAACCCAGCGAAGGCCGTTCACTACGTCACTACGTCCACGCACGGTCACACATGAAACAGAGGCCTGCCTCTGGAGCATTTCCTGCCCTCAAGCCAACCGAAAGCTTCCACATGGCATATATGCCAGAAGTACTCAGCCTTCGGGGCCCAAAACTGTGCTGTTTGCAAAGGCCCTTGACATCCTCGACGGCTGTAGCCTGTTGACAACATCGCCCCGAACGCCAGCATGATCGCACAGGGCTCTCAGTCGTGGACAGACCTTTTGGCATCTCCAAGAACCCAGCGAAGGCCGTTCACTACGTCACTACGTCCACGCACGGTCACACATGAAACAGAGGCCTGCCTCTGGAGCATTTCCTGCCCTCAAGCCAACCGAAAGCTTCCACATGGCATATATGCCAGAAGTACTCAGAGGTCATTTGAGTTTAGGCTTCAAACTGGCCTCACGGCTTCAACAAGACTTCCTGTATAAGGGGTCCAAATCACCAATTTACTTAAACTGGTGCCCGTACTCTATCTCGGATCACTGTGAAATAGAGTACGGCACCAGTTTAAGTAAATTGAGTAAATTGGTGACGTGGACCCCTTATACGAAATAACACAGCCTAAAGTGATGGTAATACTGCAAACCCTTATAGGGTTTGGCATCCTGAGGCCAGCGGCTGACCCATGACGATTCCTCATGGTTAAATATCCCGAGTCCCCTCGGCTTCAAATACCGTCCCAGTATTGGGGAATCGTATTTGAAGCCCTATTGAAGCCGGCTTCAAACTGGCATCAAATACCGTCCCAGTATTGGGGAAGCTATTGAAGCTGCTTCAGGGGAGTATTTGTCTTCAAAATACACTTCCCCAATACTGTGAAATAGAGTACGGCACCAGTTTAAGTAAATTGGTGACGTGGGCTTCAAACACAGTCCCAGTATGGGGGAATCGTATTGTGGAGCCCGGCCTCAAAAACCGCCCCAGTATTGGGGCAGGTTTTGCTTTGAGGCCGCTGGTGGCATCCCGAGGCCGGTGGCTGACCCAAGACGAGACCTCATGGTTACTCGTCTATTTAGAATTTTAAATACCCCGAGTCCCCTCGGCTTCAAATACCGTCCCAGTATTGGGGAATCGTATTTGAAGCCCTATTGAAGCCGGCTTCAAACTGGCATCAAATACCGTCCCAGTATTGGGGAAGCTATTGAAGCTTGCTTCAGGGGAGTATTTGTCTTCCAAATACACTTCCCCAATACTGGGAAATAGAGTACGGCACCAGTTTAAGTAAATTGGTGACGTGGGCTTCAAACACAGTCCCAGTATGGGGGAATCGTATTGTGGAGCCCGGCCTCAAAAACCGCCCCAGTATTGGGGCAGGTTTTGCTTTGAGGCCAGTTTGAAGCCGGCTTCAACAAGACTTCCTGTATAAGGGGTCCAAATCGCCAATTTACTTGAACTGGTGCCCGTACTCTATCTCACACTCTTGTGCAAAGCGACGGCATTCAGGGACTTGGGGCAGGCCACGAACTCGAGTCGTTTTTCTTGAAGCGATGGTGTTCGGGGACTGAGTCGCTTTTCTTGAAGCGATGGTGTTCGGGGACTTGCGGGCAGGTCGCGAACTAAAATTCTGCTGGTGGCATCCCGAGGCCGGTGGCTGACCCAAGACGAGTCCTCATGGTGAGTCCCCTCGGCTTCAAATACCGTCCCAGTATTGGGGAATCGTATTTGAAGCCCTATTGAAGCCGGCTTCAAACTGGCATCAAATACCGTCCCAGTATTGGGGAAGCTATTGAAGCTTGCTTCATGGGAGTATTTGTCTTCCAAATACACTTCCCCAATACTGTGAAATAGAGTACGGCACCAGTTTAAGTAAATTGGTGACGTGGGCTTCAAACACAGTCCCAG